>CM033276.1:35703836-35721336 GCA_019343175.1 Oedothorax gibbosus
ACCTTGCTGTAATTATATTAGATAACAATATCGTTCGGAAAAGGGCCTTCAAAGTCTCAGGGCCTAGGGTGAAATTTGTCACGGTCAGGCTCTGCATGCAATAGTGGACGCTATTAGCGACGATTAGAGTATCTCCAGAAAGAAACTAACAACGCCTTAAAAGTTAACGGTGAATACAAATGACAACGGTCAGATGTCAAAGTTCGCACTCTGCATGTATTAGCTATTTCATCACCGCAGATGCGAACTAATTTAGCTCCTAAACAAAACACAATGCATCATTAAGGCCGAAAGCCCTGGATCAAAAGAGGTCTGTTTGTCTCATCTTCAATTAAGGTCGAAAAAGGAATCCGACAATAATAAAAGTTACCTGAAGTACACAAGTTATGTAACATCAGATACTTTGCGATTGGTTTAGATCATCATATCGCTATCTCGATTGGAGATATACGAGTAAAAAGAATATAATAAAGTGAAATAGTGAACTTTAATACTGATTTAAGTCAAACAAATGTTCACAATATAGGTACTAGTAAAACGGAACGTTAAGGCTTTATAAGGATTTCGTTGAACTCTAAGTAACTTTAGTCACGTATTATTTTCAAAAGTGAAATTGACATACACCCATCATAAAAAATCTGCGTACAAGCCAATAAAAAACTTTCTATCTTGAAAAATTTGTACAAAATGTTGATCGATGCAGTTTTAAATCACGAATTTGTGTTAAGCACACCTATATGCATATTTTAGATGCAGTTTTAAAGTCTCGCAGATTTTCGATCTTTGATTAGCCAATGAAAACCAAGGTCAGACAGCGGCACGTGTCAGAAAAAGTCTGCATACACCTTTGAAAGGGATTGATAATTAACACGTTGTTCATTAAATTCGCAGTTTGGGTGTCTTTGTGTACCTTCAGGATCTTTAAAGTATATTTTCTAAAAGAACTGAAATTTAACTGTAATAATTGTGTGATGAATTCCACGAATAAAGAAATATCTCCGAGCGAGAGAAAGATTATCCTAAAATTGCGTAGCGAGGGTAAATCATTTCGTGAAATAGGTCGAATAGTTGGCAGAACTCATTCTTCAGTTCAAAAAGTGGTGAAAAACTACGAAAGAAGTGGATCCCTTATATCAAAGCCCCGTTCTGGACGCCCCTCAAAGCTGACCCGCCGAGAAAAACGGAGTGTGGTGAGGTACGTGAAGATTAATCCTCGTGTTACATCCAAACAAATTAAAGCTTACATAGAAAGTAGTTTTGGCAAAGTTTTGCAACGAGACACTGTATGTAAAATACTAAAAAAAGCTGAATGGCACTGTCGAGTCGCTCGTAAGAAACCATACGTATCTGATATTAATAAGAAAAAGCGTATGGCATTTGCTAATCAGCATGTAAATAAACCTCCAGAGTTTTGGAAAAAGGTTATTTTTTCTGATGAAAGTCAATTTTGCATCTTTGGTATGAAAGGCAAGAAGTTGGTGTGGCGAAAGAAGGGTACAGCATTTGACCCACGGAATATAATACCAACAGTGAAACATAGTGGTGGTGGAGTAATGGTTTGGGGCTGCATGGCTGCCAATGGCGTTGGTAATCTTGTGTTTATTGACGGTATAATGGACCATAAGGTCTATCTAGACATATTAAAAAACAATCTCAAACAAAGTTCTCAAAAATTGGGTCTTAATAATGACTTTTGCTTCCAGCAAGATAACGATCCGAAACATACTGCTCATTTGGTCCGGCTGTGGTTACTGTACCACACTAAAACACAGTTGCATTCTCCACCTCAGTCACCGGACTTGAACCCCATTGAACATTTGTGGGACTTATTGGAGCGCAAGATTCGACAGCATGACATAACGTCCAAAAATATGCTAAAAGATGTTATCCTCCAGGAATGGGACAAATAACCCCCCAGGAGACATCCAAATTAGTACTATCTATGCCAAAACGACTTAGAGAGGTTCTTAAACGTAGAGGCCATTCGACAAGCTACTAAAGTAGTTTTCTTCTAACTGGAAAAAAATAATAAATTACATTACCTGAACTGTACGCAGACTTTTTCTGCACTGTTTTGCATCCTTGCTTCACTTTTGATTTTTTAAAAAATATTTATGTTTTATGTATAAGTCTACTCATTATATATTTTCATTATCATAGTATAATGTACACAAATAAAAAAAATTGGATGCAAAATGACCTATTTTTCCTATATAATTTTATTTGAAATGTTTTAGAATCAGTCTGTACGCAGACTTTTTATGATGGGTGTACATATTCTATGAAACGTAAAAATAAAATTAACTTGAAAGGAAATAGCTTGTACTCGTGACCCCTTCGATAGGCATTGAACAAAGGGTGCTTTTTAGCCTACTTTTTCTTTTTTTAATTCGAAAGAATTAAAAAAATGAAAAAGTAGGTATTGACATGCGGTCGATGTCCGTCTGTCCGTCTGTCCGTACCCCCCTTCCAAAATCGGTTTTAATCATCGGATCTTAAAAATTCTTTTTTTGTTAGAAAGCTATGACCTCAGATACCCAACTTTCATACTTTTTGTCCGTCTGTCTGTACGTCCGGACGGACATAAATCTACTATCTGTCGGCGAATTTTTCCATTGAATTAGCATTGAAATTCAATTTTGAGTCATTTAAATCACTGTAGGTATTGAAATGCGGTTGATGTCCATCTGTCTGTCTGTCTGTTCGTATGTCTGTCCGCCTGTCTGTCCGTTTGTCTGTCTGTCTGTACCCCCTTCCAAAATCGGTTCTAATAATCGGATCTTAAAAATTCTTTTTTTGTTAGAAAGCTATGACCTCAGATACCCAACTTTCATACTTTTTGTCCGTCTGTCTGTACGTCCGGACGGACATAAATCTACTATCTGTCGGCGAATTTCCCATTGAATTAGCATTGAAATTCAATTTTGAGTCATTTAAATCACTGTAGGTATTGAAATGCGGTTGATGTCCATCTGTCTGTCTGTCCATCTGTCTGTCTGTTCGTATGTCTGTCTGTTCGTATGTCTGTCCGTCTGTCTGTCCGCCTGTCTGTCCGTTTGTCTGTCTGTCTGTACCCCCTTCCAAAATCGGTTCTAATCATCGGATCTTAAAAATTCTTTTTTTGTTAGAAAGCTATGACCTCAGATACCCAACTTTCATACTTTTTGTCCGTCTGTCTGTACGTCCGGACGGACATAAATCTACTATCTGTCGGCGAATTTTTCCATTGAATTAGCATTGAAATTCAATTTTGAGTCATTTAAATCACTGTAGGTATTGAAATGCGGTTGATGTCCATCTGTCTGTCTGTCTGTTCGTATGTCTGTCCGCCTGTCTGTCCGTTTGTCTGTCTGTCTGTACCCCCTTCCGAAATCGGTTCTAATAATCGGATCTTAAAAATTCTTTTTTTGTTAGAAAGCTATGACCTCAGATACCCAACTTTCATACTTTTTGTCCGTCTGTTGTACGTCCGGACGGACATAAATCTACTATCTGTCGGCGAATTTCCCATTGAATTAGCATTGAAATTCAATTTTGAGTCATTTAAATCACTGTAGGTATTGAAATGCGGTTGATGTCCATCTGTCTGTCTGTCTGTTCGTATGTCTGTCTGTTCGTATGTCTGTCCGTCTGTCTGTCCGCCTGTCTGTCCGTTTGCCTGTCTGTCTGTACCCCCCTTCCAAAATCGGTTCTAATCATCGGATCTTAAAAATTCTTTTTTTGTTAGAAAGCTATGACCTCAGATACCCAACTTTCATACTTTTTGTCCGTCTGTCTGTACGTCCGGACGGACATAAATCTACTACCTGTCGGCGAATTTCCCATTGAATTAGCATTGAAATTCAATTTTGAGTCATTTAAATCACTGTAGGTATTGAAATGCGGTTGATGTCCATCTGTCTGTCTGTCCATCTGTCTGTCTGTTCGTATGTCTGTCTGTTCGTATGTCTGTCCGTCTGTCTGTCCGCCTGTCTGTCCGTTTGTCTGTCTGTCTGTACCCCCCTTCCAAAATCGGTTCTAATCATCGGATCTTAAAAATTCTTTTTTTTTAGAAAGCTATGACCTCAGATACCCAACTTTCATACTTTTTGTCCGTCTGTCTGTACGTCCGGACGGACATAAATCTACTATCTGTCGGCGAATTTCCCATTGAATTAGCATTGAAATTCAATTTTGAGTCATTTAAATCACTGTAGGTATTGAAATGCGGTTGATGTCCAACTGTCTGTCTGTCCATCTGTCTGTCTGTTCGTATGTCTGTCTGTTCGTATGTCTGTCCGTCTGTCTGTCCGTTTGTCTGTCTGTCTGTACCCCCTTCCAAAATCGGTTCTAATCATCGGATCTTAAAAATTCTTTTTTTGTTAGAAAGCTATGACCTCCAGATACCCAACTTTCATACTTTTTGTCCGTCTGTCTGTACGTCCGGACGGGCATAAATATACTATCTGTCGGCGAATTTCCCATTGAATTAGCATTGAAATTCAATTTTGAGTCATTTAAATCACTGTTGCCAAATCAACAATGGCATGAGAAACTTTATTTAAACATATTTGAAGCAAAATAATATTTTCATGAATTAGTTTGGAATGACGTCATAAAATGTAGAACAATTTGATTCTTTGATTATTCATTAATTATCTACCAAGAAAGCGGCAAGGCATACTTTTGCATGCAATTATGCTTAGTTTTAATTTACATTTCTTGTTTTTTAATGCAGTTCGGAGTAGTTTCATTACTTTTGTTATTAATAAAAATTTATTCTTCGAACTACAAATAAATCACGAGCAGATGATAAATAATATTTAATTAATTTGCGAACGAATATTAAGGAAAATAGTTGATTTTGGCTTTTAGAAGTTTAAATTATAGCTGGGTGCTGTGTTTCGATTTTTTTTTCTAATGTGTATAAATCTAGTGTAGAAACGGCTGTTGATGATATTTACTTTAGGAACCTAGTTTTTTTCCCGATTAGAACTTCAGTAAGTATTTAAGTAACAGGAAAGTAGGCTATTTTAGTTCTTTATGAACTTCTTGTTTATTATTAAATGTTTTTTCATTCCTGTAGAAAAATTTAGGATTTATCTACGAAATTCATTTAATCCTTTACTTTTTACTTAAGCAGTCAAACCCTTATCAATACGAGAATATAACAAAACATTATATAAAACGTTTATTTAATCATTTGTAAGAAAATGACATACAAGGATTCTTGACATTTTGTTAAATTTCTATTAAAAACCAGTTCAACATTGAAAACCCATTGGAGTATATTCCAATATTTCGTCAAGTAAATCCACCCTATTCCGGAATGTTTTCCACTTTGGATTTTTCCTTATCTCCCTTAGATTGCAATGTATAAAATGTAATGCTTCTTTTTTTAAAATATTGACATGGCAGAAGTCTGCAGTGACGAATATGTCCAACACTTGAGAAGTGGAAAGGTTACTCCTCATGAAATCTTCCATTTCAGACTTCAGGTCCTTGATGTCGTACTTGTCCGCCAGGATCAGAAGTGACAGTGCGGTCGCCACAGACATCTTTCTGATCTTTCCTGTGTAGAGGTACCACAGAAAATCTCCAAAATCGTCAGCGTCTGAGTCCTCGGTGTCATGTGTCCTCTCAGTCTTTTCCTTCATATCGATTTTAAACATGGCCTCGAAGACCTTTGACCTGGCTGCCAAGATGGCGGTGTGAACTCTGAACTTTCTGAAGCCGACAGTTATAGTAAAGTCTGAGAACATTCCATCGAGAAACAATTTTCCCATGTCGGTGGCCATCGAGTTGGCCACCGACATCACCGACATCTTCTCGATCGAGACTTCAACCTCGTTATGCAAGGTGATTCGACACAAAACGATTGGATTGTGAAAACGCAACAAGAACTCAGGTGGCTCTATAAACCCCGAGTAACACTTTCTGTTCATCAAGTTCTGAATGCAGATGCTTGTGCTGCTGAGTGGGCGCATTTCTTTGTCGCTCTTTCTTAGAATGCTCAACGAAACTTTCGCAAATGCAGGATTGGGTGTAAGGCCCAAATAAACGTATACTATATTGCTGTTTTCAGGGAGCGTTCGAGATTTCGTGTCGAATTTTAGAAGACTCAGTCGATGAAGAATTTTCCCTATTCGAATGTGATGAGCGTTGTAGTGGATACCGAAGGCAAGTTCTTTATATTCTCGTATTATCCACCTCAAGACATAAGTTTTTTGCGTTTTTTCTTTGTTATGTCTTGGATACATAGGTAAGAGTCTTCCATTTCCTCGGCGTTTCTTGAAATATTATGGGCTGCCTTCTGGTTCTGGCCATCATGGATTTCTAAAAAGCTTTCTGAAAAGAAGTTTTGAATACATGAGTGACAGGTATTTAACTAAATAACTTTGAAATAAAGATACATGTGAAATGCAGTAAGAGTCTAACTGAAAACAAGGCAAAATAAAGTTAAATGAGTTTTCAAGTCTAAAATAATTTGAACTAATACTTTTAAATAACAAAAGAATTATAAGTTAATTGATAAACAAGCTTGAATGTTTTTGAGTCATAACGTCCGGTTGTCAGCAGAAATAGCCGCCAAATGCCTGCACAAAACACTTGCACACTTGTTATTGCACAAAATAAATTGTTTGATACACAACTTTCAAATTATATTACCATAGTTGTTTGGAAAATGGGCCCCTTAAGAGGGACTGTCAGTCCTATAGACGTAATGCTTTATTTTTCTAATCATAGTTTCGGGTTAAAGTATTTTTTAACGTATGATTTTTTTGCACCAGATATGCAAATAGGAATGAAAGACAGTTTAAAAAAGATTTGAAAGAAAAATGTCTACCAGTTTTTTAATTATTAATTTTTAAAAAAATCATCATTTTAAGAATCGTGGCGACATCTGTAGGACAAATTGGCTTAAGTGATACAAATCTTTTTTTATAAATCTAAACAATTCACTTATGTATTATCTTTGTATGTTAAGACAGAATTTAAATGATGCTTTTGCATTTCAAGTACTTTTTATGACAAAAACGTTTATTACAAACGAGAAACTATGATTTTATCGGAATTTCAGACAGAAATAAAGGTCGCCAAATCGTAGAAGTAAAACAGCAGCCAACTTGTAAGTCGTTTGAAGTGTAACCCTAAAACCACAAAAACGAAAAGTGGGAAAAGTGGGGCGGAGCTCATGAAAAATCCTGTCAAAGAATTGGCGTGACTTTTAAACTTGATTACTTTAGTTGTAGTCAGGTTTGATACTATAACACAGCGATTTTGATGTGCAACCTGGAAATTGAATTTTCATGAATATTGGAGCCCCTTGTTTTGACATTGTTTTTATAGATATTGTAATATTTGCCCTTATATAAACTCTAAAGTAGTCTTCTTGTTCTTGACCAGAAAAATTGTTAAAACCCATACGTTATATTCGATTAAAATCAGAATTTTTTTTATATAATTTTTGGGGTGTCGACCTCTTCACTTGACCGCGGCTCTAAATTGCGAGGTCCACCGCCAATAGCCCTTGAAGAAATAAATTATTTTTAGCCTCTCTCTACTTATAGCTTTTTTTAATTCTAAAGAATTAAAAAAAAAAGGTCAGTAGGGTGTTGACATCGTGGAGAATTCCGTTTGTCTGTTTGTCAGAACCAAACTTACATTCTAGCCATCACCTTGAGGCCCGGGTGTCCTAGTGAGTTTGATCGCAGTCCATTACGCTAACAGTCTGCGTACTTTACCGGGTGCGGGTTCGATTCCCGCATTCGCCCTGGGTGTACTTTCTTTCTCTGTGTCAGGAAAAAGTTTTAGTGTTTGTCTTACTTGACGAAGGTTTATAAGCGGGTCCCTGATCAAGCACACAAACCGGAAAATACATGCACCAACACCTACATTCTACCCATCAGATTTCTATTTTTTTTTTGAAATGATGACATCAGATACTTATCTTTGATACTTTTTGTCCATCTGCCTGTCCGTAATCCCTTTCATTTTCCGTTCTAACCGTCAGATTTTAAAAATTCTTATTTTAAAGATACCTATAACATCAAAAAGACCTTTAAATGACGGTGAAATGACTTTTAGACCCCATCAACTTCCGAACTCAAATTGGATCGCTGATGGAAGATAAACCGGAAGGCCTGTCTTTCTCCAAACTAACAACGATTACGATCTCGAACCCTTCAAGTGACGACGATCTTCCCCACTAATTATTGAACATTTTTTGAAAGTATAAAGGGAAAAAGCCCATTTTCCCTCAATAGGGTCATTTGCGATGTAGCTCACGTAATTTTAGGCTAAAAACTGGAAGAAACCTTTTTAACTGCCGTCACTTGACTGTGGTTCTAAAATACGATGCCCGTCGCCAATTTAGCCCTCGTGTAGCTCTAGGCGACGATAATTCAAAACCTAACCTAACTTTCAACTCCCACATTTGAAGGGCAAGATGGTACTTCAGAATGTAGTTCAAAGAGGATTAATTTTTGATTTTTATTTTATTTGTAACAAATCCCGTTGCAAATGTACCGCAAAGTGACGACTGATATAGAAAAACGCTCGTTCACCAACTTGCCGTTTTGGGAGCTCTTGTTACCGGAAGTGGGTATTACCTGAAAGCAAAAGTTTTAGCATCATGAACATGTCATATATGGCCCAGAACACTTTTGCTCCTTGTGAAAAATTGCTGAGAAGTAGTAAAATCGTGCAAGGAAGACTCGCTTATCAGGAAATTGAGCAAGAGAAAAGCTAGCTAGTTTTTTAGCTTCCACACTACGTTTATAACGTAAAAAGTGGAAGGTTTTATAATCGTTCAGTCCGTCTGTCCTGTCTGTCTGTCCGTCTGTCTGTCCACCCACTTTCACAGAAAGAACCACAAGTCCCACAGACAAGTGGGATACGTCATTTTTAAGAGCAAAAAATCAGATTAGGCTACATTCCAAATTTCATTAAAAATTTTAATTAGAAGTTTATTTAAAATTTAAATAACTAAATTTTTTTTATCTACATTGAAATAACATGCAAATTCTATTTTTATTCATATTTTCACTGTTGTCATCCACAAGTCCCACAGACAAGTGGGATTACTCTTTTGAAGCAAAAAATCAGATTAGGCTACATGCCAAATTTCATTAAAAAATTTAAACTAGAAAGCTTATTTAAAAATTTAAATAACTAAAATTTAATCTACATTGAAATAACATGCAAATTCCATTTTTATTCAATATTTTCACTGTTGCCATTCGTAAACGTACGAGAAACTTTTGTTAAAATAAAAAATACACTTTTGAAAAATATTTATTTATGTGATATAATTCGGTTTGGATTGTTGTATTATCACAATAGAGTTCTTTAATGGTTCTATATATATATGTATGTAGAAAGATGCCATAGAGAATTCTAACTTAACATAAAAAAAAATATGCTAAGTTTCGCTTTTATTTTTAAAGCATCATTGTACAAATTATAAATTTTTTGAACTGTAAATTAATTTAACAAATTATAAATAAGGGAATTTTCGAAAGAAATGTAAATGGGAAATTGTGGCGACAAAATATTTATTAAAAAAGATTACATCATTATTCTTCGAACTTCAAACAAATTTAGCAAACGATAAAGTCTAATTATTAAATCTGAGAAATTAGATTAATGAAAATAGTTAATTTTGGGCGTTTAAAAGTTTGAATTACAAATACTAAAGGCCCTGTTTTTATTAGAATTAAATCACATTTGCCATTCGCACAATCGCTCGAGAAACTTTAATTCTTTTAGACAATAAATTAAAATAAATTATTTTTGCAACATCGATCAGTTTGAAATGACGTCAAATATATTTCACTACGGAATCCTTGTATGGTGATATGAAATGTTTTCATTCTATTTAAAAGCGAGGAATATGACATATTTATTCTTTAAAATATAAATTAATTTTTGCAAACGATAAGTAATAATTATTGAATTTTCGAAATAAAATAAATGAAACTAGCCAAATTTAGCTTGTAAATGTTAAATATAGAATTACTGTTGTGTTTGGTGCGTTTTTTCCTGTTAAACACAAATATGTGGAAGCGAGTTAAGTGACAGATTCTGTTACAAACCTACTTGTTTCTTTTAAATACAATAAATTGTGTGTTGGCACGGTGAAGGATTTCTTGAGTTTCTTTTAATATAATTCAACAAAGTTTGTAATGGAGATTACAAAAAAATTTAAAATTTATTTTAATATTTCCGTAAATACTTCCTTTTTCCGTTTAGTTATATCGTTCGCCACTTTCGGGACGAAAATATATAATAAAACGAGAATTTGAATTTGTTCTGTGTTGCAGGCAGGACGCTGAAAAGCTGTATTGGGCCGGATCCAACCCGTCGGTCCAACCCTCTTGCAGGGTTGGACCGACATATGATATATTTGGCCTATGTCATATTTATGCATATGATATATTTGGTCTCCCCCTTCCATCGTTTGCCGGAACTTTTCAGGCTGTCTAAATTTTTTACCTATGTACAGAGTTTCAACACGTTCACCTCGTAGTTTTGAGCAGCGATTAAGTGACGAGGTCAGAACCAGAGCCGGCACATAACGCAACCTTCGAGCGATAACCTACGCTACACATACACCCGCGTTTGTTTGTATCTTGCTGACTTATTATTGCCTTTAAAACAGCTAACGACATATTTTATGCATCGGGTTTCCACTTTTGCATTGGTATGGCCATTAGTTTTAACAAACATAAAGATTACCACGCCGACAATTAAATTATGGAACTAGATTTAAAAACGATACTGTTCATATGCCAAAGATAAACTCGCATTCCGAAGTTTACAGGGATGACTTTAGAGCAGTTTATAATGGCACCACATCTCGGTAATTATAAATAGAAATATAATATATTAATACCAGTAAACCAGAAAAGAATTGACTGATCTTAAGATTGAAGATCTTAAGATTTGTGTCACCGTCCTATCTGGAATTTGCTGCCAAGGGGTTCGTCACAATTTACAAAATAAATATATTTTTTAAACAAATAAAAAAATTAAATTAAAGAGAAATAATCAAACAATACGCCAATAAATTTCCGGAACACCGTCCCGGCTCGCAAAAGAGTACTAGAACCCGTATCCGTTAGTCTACCCTTCTTTACAATCGAATCCTCTTTATCTGATGATTAAGAAATCTTGCCGTGCACCACTCTCCAGAAAGAGAAACGCATCTCTTTTTTTAAATCGCCAAATGTATCATTTGGCGGAAATTGTAGTGCCATCTGGTGAGTCAGAATCAAAGTACCGTCCGGATAGGGGTGATTCTTAAAGCTCCACACTAGAAAACTTGTAAAACCTCGGACTTGTGCTGTTCATAGCCTAACCAGATTTCAAATCAGGGATTAACTTTCAAGTATAAAATCATATTAACTTTCAAACTTTAGTTTCGTTTCATTTATTTTTTTTTGAAAAAAAAAACCTAAAACGCAGATTTGCAAAATTTTTATAGCCAGATAGTTGAATAATAGACTAAACTAATGCGAAATGCAGTACGTCTAGTCACCCTATTTCTTCTCCATTAACACTGTTACCGAGTTAGTTTTTCTTTATGCGTAACATACCATAGGAAAAACACTATCGAATAACCAGTTCTTGATGCCGTAGAGCATTATCCGCAGCGAAATTTTTAAGGGATACATCCCTTAACCAATAAAGTATGGGTCCGGGATACTAATTTGGTATAGCTTCTACTGTAAAACCAGATCGTGTTTAATTTTCCAATCAACTGAACTATTAATAGAACCGTGCAAGCTTTTTTTATTGTCGTTGAAAATTTATATTTCTAACATTTCAAATAGTTTAAATAATGTCAGTTCTTAACGATACTTATAGCTTATAGTCTAAAAGACTTAAGATAGCTTATCTTATTCCAGGATTTCAAAGATTTCAAAATTATCGAATTTCAACGCCCAATTGTTAAAGTTAAAGGTTAAGAAAAAAGGTTGGTGAAAATTTGTTAACGTCTTATTTAAGACGAAAAGGATAACTGTCGGTTTGGTACAGACGTACGCAATTAGTAAATGCGGGATTTAGTCCTCATTATCAGTGTGACATTTGAATGAGTTTTTTTAATGAAGCGTTTTGGTAGATATAGTGAGCAGTATTCAAGTGCAGAGTAATAATTATATAATGGATAGCATAATTGAAATAAACTAAATAATTCGCATAAACCTAATTGAACTCTAACAAAAACAATAAATCAGCTTACCTTATATTAAATGGTCACCAAACTATCGATAAAATAAGCCCCTTCCTTACAAATGAATTCTTACGAAGTTGCAGCCTTTAATAACACTTGACTTTTTTTTTAACTGTTCTATAGTATTTCCGGCAGTCAGCTTCAATATCCATTACAGAGATTTAACACAGTCAATACACACCGCATTATTTTCAATTAATTATTTTAATTTAGTGTCGTGTGACTTCGGTACATGAGTTGGGGACCAGAGCTACATGAATTAGCTTCGAACTTTAAAAGGTTTCGGACAAACGGTTTTAAAGTTCACCTGGCGGCCAGAAGCTAGGGAGCCCAATTAGGAAGGCTCTTGCCTTGCATGAGAAAGATCCCAGGTTCGGGCCCGTTACACAAAATAATTACTCGCCTATAAAGGGCTTGAACATCCAAAATTCTGAGGAATTATACTCCGTGTTGAGGGGAGTGCATGTTAAATAAGCTCCAAAGTTCGGACGCCGAGTACGATGTCTCTCATAAAAGTTACGTTTCGTTGGTTGCCCATTCAAGTGTCACCTCGTCACTTGGCTGTGGTTCTAAATTATGATGCCCGTCGCCAATTGCCCTCGTGGAGCTTTAGTGGACGATAATTTAACCCAACCCAACTCACCAGGCAGCCCACGTACCCGTTGCGTGTGCATTTGTACGTTATAGTTAAGAGGATCAGTACTTAAAAATGTCTAAAATGACAATAGGCGCGTTTACATGAGCCATCGAATCCATGGAATGAAGAGCAAACTCCGCAATTTTTCCCTCTTGGGGATTTTTCGCCCCGGCAGAACCGGTTATTGCAGGGTTCATTGGGGGGTTTCGCAAACCCTCCAATCAAGGAGGGTTCGCGTTTCATTCCATGGTTTCCGCCACTTATACTTCTACTTCGACTTCTTGTCTGTGGATTCGGAAAAAAAATTTGACATAAACACTTTAGCATGTAACCATCCTAAATATATTTTTAAATTTTAATTTTTATATAACTCAAGCTCTTAATTTATATAACTTTTGTTCAATTTGTTTTTATATAACTTAAGCTTAATTTTTATATAGCTCATCAAAATATTGCTAATCATTATGAAATGAAGGTTTTATAGAAAAGTATTGCTAGCTAAATAAACGAGTCACAATTGAAGAGCTTAGTGGAAGAACGTGCTAAGTGACATTTTTGAAAAATTGAGATTTTCGTGTTAATGAACAGATTGTTCCCATCCTTCAAAAGGAACAAGATTATCCTCTTTCATAAATTTTAATTTAAGTATACTTTTTACCTTCTGTAAGTGCCGTTTTTAACGTACCTAAAGGAAAGCGAAAAACTTTAAAGCTCATTTTCTCAGTTTCACCTTTTTGTCACTTAGCACGTTATTCCACTAAGCTCTTCAATTAATACATTACTCAAGTATATTTCACTACGAGATTCTTTGTACGTTGATATGAAATGTTTTCATTCTATTTAAAAGCGAGGAATATTACATATTTATTCTTTGAAATATAAATTAATTTTTGCAAACGATAAGTAATAATTATTGAATATTACAACTGTTGTGTGGAAGCGGGTTAAGTGACAGATTCTGTTACAAACCTACTTGTTTTTAATAAACGCCATTAGGGAAAGCTGGAGTTCGCCATTTCAGGATAACTGGAGTGCCAAAATTTAAGAAATCACAATTTACTATACAGTCGAAGTTTGTGGATCTTACGGTCGTCCGAGTTTTTAAAGTTTTTGTCAGAGTCAGTATCTATATATTTGACAATCACCACAATATGGAGATTTTACAATAGCCCCAATTCGGAGATTTTATGAAGTTCGCCGGAGAGTTTCGAAATTTATAGAGCGATTTTAGGACTGCCGCGATTATATGATCACAGCAATGGTTGGCAAATTTAGGATTGGTGAAGATTTCTGATTTTAAGATAAGTATTTTTGGCGAGATTCTTGGAAACCACGATATAAAAAAGTTAGTATTGAAGATTTTTTGAAAAACTGTAATCGCGATAACTGAGACTAAATTTATTTTGTTGTGCACAATTGACAAAACCTGTCGCATTTTGCGACTAGCTACGGTGAATTTCGTACCCTGGTTATATAGAAGGATTTTTAACGTTATTAAATTGCTTCATACTTTCATTGATCCATTTATTTTGCATAATATGTTATAGTTTAGTTTGAATTATCGTCGCACTAGAGCTACACGAGGGATATTGACGACGGGCGTCGTATTTTAGAACCACAGTCAAGTGACGAGCCGACACTCAAGTAGGCACCCAACGCAACCGTTCAGGGCGACATCGTACGCAGCGTTAGGACTTTGAAAGATATTTAACGTGCACGGGTATTATTCGTCGGACATTGTGGCTGTACTGGCCGTTTATAGGTCGGCACTTATTTTGGCGATGCCCGAACCTGGAACCTTTCGCATGCTAGGCGGATGTCTAACCGACTGGGCTCCCCAGCCCCATAATATGTTATAGAAATTTATTGCAAGTAACGTCTTAAAAAATCAAACGAACGAAATAAGAATTTTAAAACTACGCACCGGGCAAATAAAATTAAATGTATCGATGGGTAGTTTAATTTAACATGGCACAAGAGCTACACGAGGAATTGGTTTAATAAATGTCTGTATAATTTAATTCTATTTAGTTTAGTTTTAATTATCGTCGCACTAGACTTACACGAGGGCTATTAGCGACGGGCGTCGTATTTTAGAACTACTAATTTGGTTCTATTAAATTAATTGGGTAATAATAGAGTAAAGCTAAATAGTATTGGGACCGTTTTTCTAAATTCGGTTCGTTTTAAAATGAATTTGACTATAAAGTGTCTATTTAAAATAACATACACAAGGCCTGAGCTATAAGTTAAATGTATTGGGTTTTTGGCAGAATTTACGTCGAGCTAGAACTAAGTTTGGGGTTTTGGGTGGGGTTGTTCGGGATTTCGTATTTGTGTGTATTTCATGTAAGTGGTTGTGTAATGTCGTATGTTTTTTTGTAGTTTTTGTGTTAATGTTTTTTTTGTAGTTTTGAACCACTGCCAAGTGACGAGGCGACTCATTTATAGGTGGTATTGTGGGTTAATGCCACGGAGTGTGCCCTCCCACAGATTTCTACCCTCGTCATAGTCCATCCTATAAAAAAATCAACCTAAAAAAATATTCTAGAAATTAACTCAGGGTTTATATCACTGTTGCACGTTAAATCTGTCGATATGTCTAATTAAAGGCGGTTCGTAAGATGCCTTTATGAGGTTGCGTTTGGTGCCAGCTCAGTTACCACTATTAAGTCGCTTTACCGCAGTTAAAAATTACTTTATCTGTCAACATTAGCCTCGAGTAGTACTAGAACGACGTTGATTCAATCAAACCAGACCCATCATTGTGTCTCCAGTATGTGTTCTTTTTCAACCAAATACCCGCGATAATCTCAAATAATTTCCTCGTAAGCAAACCAAGTAAAAACAAATCTTTCCAAACCACAGGGTCGCTTTTTTAAAATATCCATATACACAAAATTTGGTGCCATGCTTTTCTATTTTGTATTTTGACTTCTGTTAAAAATACGGAATCCTGATTAGGTTTTGTTCAAAACGTGCAAAATTATAAAATTGCATCAACAATTACACTATTTTATTATTTGTTTTATATTTATCATGTTAAAAAACTTAAATAGTTTTATTATACTCCGTGAACTCAGCCCAACTTCTTAATAACACAAACTCAGATGTTGTCCTGTTTAATAACCAAACTGTAATTTTTTTAAAAGCCAATTTTTCGGATTTTCATTGAGAATTAAACCTAATCTTTTGCAAGGGACACGTGTTCTAGTATTTAAAAAACCATCTCCAAAATCTTTTTAAAAAAAGATCAATAAATGTCTTCATCCGGGATGACCATTATTACGGAAATATTTTCGGCAAGCCTTTCAAGAAATTATCAATATTTACGGCATCTCGGATATTTTGAAGAAACATTGTCGCATCATTAAAATGCATCAGTCGATTTCTATTAAGTTCTCCTTCATTCTTTGCTGAGTAAAAAATTCTAAGTCATTGCAAGAGCTCCAGTGAAATTTGAAAATCATTCCAATGGTTTTTTCTCGACATTCGGACATTTTACACGCGTAGACTTATCGTTGGTTAATGGTTTTTAATAGGCAACGCTTTTGCTCCTTTGAAAATTTGGATATGTTTTAGTTAAGTCTATTTAGTGATTGGATCAAGGAAGAGTAGCTCTGTAACCCGCTCTGCCATTGGAAGAGCGTTCTGTGTTTCTGCCGCTTTCCCTCACTATTCCTGGATGGCCAATTTTGGAACGATGCGTCGCCATCTTGAAGGGAACGTCTACAAACTGTAGTTTAGGAATGTTTTTTTTATTATATGTGGAGTTTTTTTTTTGTCGTTAGGGGAACAGTTACTAAGTGCCGTTTGTTTGGGATTTTTTTTCTTCACCAAGAGAATGGTAGGTGCGTCTGAGTAGTAACAATGGTAAAAGTCCTTCGTAACTTGGCCAATTCTTTTCAGAAGCACTCTTTTACTCCCGCTATTTGTCTTTCAATTCGGAAAAGGACCTGAGGAATTGTTATTGATTATTTAACACTATGTATAACTAAATACTAATATATAATAACTAAATACAAGAATCTCTTATATATAGAATATATATCTCTTATATATCTAATATATATCTCTTATATATATATATATATCTCTTATATATCTAATATATATCTCTTATATATCTAATATATATCTCTTATATATCTAATATAGAGAATCTCTTATAGAAACTTGATAAGTAGAGCGGGCTTGTGATTACCGCATGCAAGAAAACTGACCCTAAAACGTTCAATTCGTAGCTTTTCGTGATCTGCGTTAAGCAGACGTAATTCTGGCCTGCCGTGTAGAACAAAATCCTTTTGTTCTAAATAAACAGTCTAAAATCCATGTTGCAATTTACTTATCCAAGCTTATACGCAGAAACAGATCTCAAATCAATTGATTAGTTGGTGGATTAACTCGCTAACTAGACTGTTAGCACAGACAGAGAAATGGTTAGGTTAATCTAAATTATCGTCGCACACGAGCTACACGAGGGATATTGGTGACGAGCTTCATAATTTAGAACCACAGCCAAGTGACGAGCCAATACCTGAATGGGCACCGATCCATATTTTAAGAGAGCGTATCGTTTTATCGTACCCGGCGTCAAAGGACTTTGGAGTACGTTTAACGCTCACTCCCTCAACTCGGGCTATTAT
>CM033276.1:35723836-35804605 GCA_019343175.1 Oedothorax gibbosus
TAATTTTTTAAACAGAAAATTGATATGTTATTGCTTTAGGGGGTCCTTTATATAATGATGTTTGGGAAACATGTGCTTTAAAAAAAATAGAATTGCAGGAACAATCTTTAAAACTTTAATTCCTTGGAGTACTATTCTTGGCGAGCGATTAGGCAATCCAATACAAACTGTCAAGTCAAGCGTCAATTGTGATCGGCGAATTCATGCCAAATGTGGCACATATTCTCCCTAAAGCTGTCGCCAAGTGATCCAAAAATAGGTAAGCTGAGGTAATCGTTTCCGGCTGCCTATTTCTGGCCTCCTTCAGGAGCTTTAACACAGCCAATAACGCCTCGTAATTCGGAACCCTGGTCAAGTGACGAGGTCGACACCTGAGCGGGCACCCAACGGAACTTCGAGCGACATCGTACGCTAACGCCGTCGGGACTTTGGACTCCACAGATTTAACGAGCACGTCTGTCCCTGTGTACTCGGGCCCATCCGTGATGAGGATTTTTCTACCATTTCCAGCACGGATCCGATTTATAGGATGACTGGCAGTAGGTGGGATTCGAACCCCCGCACTCCTGCGAGAAGGTTGAATCTCTGGGCTGATGCCCTAACCACTCGGCCACGGACGGGCCCAAAAATAGGCTTCACCAGCTTTTCATGGGACGGTCCTTCCAGAGTTTCAGTCCAGTGGTTATAAAACTGTTAGCATGGACAAGGGACCGGGTGTTTTTGGTTTTGGTTGAATAAACGTCAAACTAAAGCTACAAGGACTGTGGAACATATCCATAGGCTATGTCCTCACTACGACATCAAACGCCACAAAGGCAACAAACGCAACAAAATTTAGCGACCGCCAATCGCGCCAAGCAATGCAATAGCATGGTGGTTGACTCTGCCAAGTCGCCAAGTTTTGTTGCCTTTGTGGCATTTGTTGCCTTTGTGGCGTAGTCAGGACATAGCCTTAAGGATTTTGACGAGGCCTTCAGCATTTAGTTTAAATAATCTTTCAGTAAATAGTTTAAATAATGTCAGTTCTAATGTCAGGGAATTTGTCACGGTCAGGCTCTGCATGCAATAGTGGACGCTATTAGCGACGATCAGAGTATCCCCAGAAAAAAACTAACAACGCCTTAAAAGTTAACGGTGAATACAAATGACAACGGTCAGATGTCAAAGTTCGCACTCTGCATGTATTAGCTATTTCATCACCGCAGATGCGAACTAATTTAGCTCCTAAACAAAACACAATGCATCATTAAGGCCGAAAGCCCTGGATCAAAAGAGGTCTGTTTGTCTCATCTTCAATTAAGGTCGAAAAAGGAATCCGACAATAATAAAAGTTACCTGAAGTACACAAGTTATGTAACATCAGATACTTTGCGATTGGTTTAGATCATCATATCGCTATCTCGATTGGAGATATACGAGTAAAAAGAATATAATAAAGTGAAATAGTGAACTTTAATACTGATTTAAGTCAAACAAATGTTCACAATATAGGTACTAGTAAAACGGAACGTTAAGGCTTTATAAGGATTTCGTTGAACTCTAAGTAACTTTAGTCACGTATTATTTTCAAAAGTGAAATTGACATACATATTCTATGAAACGTAAAAATAAAATTAACCTCAAAGGAAAATAGCTTGTACTCATGACCCCTTCGATGGGCATTGAACAAAGGGAGCTTTTTTTATTATTAAATGGGGGTCTTTTCATTCCTGTAAAAAAAATTTGGATTTATCTACGAAATTCATTTAATCCTTTACTTTTTACTTAAGCAGTCAAACCATTATCAATACGAGAATATAACAAAACATTATTATATAAAACGTGTTTATTTAATCATTTGTAAGAAAATGACATGCAAGGATTCTTGACATTTTGTTCCTACTAAAAACCAGTTCAACATTGAGAACCCATGGAAATATATTCCAATATTTCGTCAACTAAATCCACCCTATTCCGGAATGTTTTCCACTCTGTATTTCTCATTATCTCCCTTAGATTGCAATGTATAAAATGTAAAGCTTCTTCTCGCAGACTCTCGACATTGCACAACTTCGCAGCGACGAATATGTCCAACACTTGAGAAGTGGAAAGGTTACTCCTCATGAAATCTTCCATTTCAGACTTCAGGTCCTTGATGTCGTACTTGTCCGCCAGGAGCAGAAGTGACAGTGCGGTCGCCACAGACATCTTTCTGATCTTTCCTGTGTAGAGGTACCACAGAAGATCTCCAAAAACGTCAGCGTCTGAGTCCACGATGTCCAGTGTCTTCTCAGTCTTTTCCTTCATATCGCTTTGAAACATGGCCACGAAGACCTGTGACCTGGCTGCCAAGATGGCGGTGTGAGCTCTGAACTTTCTGAAGCCGACATTTATAGTAAGGTCTGAGAACATTCCATCGAGAAACAATTTTCCCATGTCGGTGGCCATCGAGTTCATCTTCTCGATCGAGACTTCAACCTCGTTATGCAAGGTGATTCGACACAAAACGATTGGATTGTGAAAACGCAACAAGAACTCAGGTGGCTCTATAAACCCCGAGTAACACTTTCTGTTCATCAAGTTCTGAATGCAGATGCTTGTGCTGCTGAGTGGATGCATTTCTTCTTCGCTATTTCTTAGAATGCTCAACGAAACTTTCGCAAATGCAGGATTGGGTGTAAGGCCCAAATAAACGTATACTAGTTTGCTGTTTTCAGGGAGTGTTCGAAATTTCGTGTCGAATTTTAGAAGACTCAATCGATGAAGAATTTTCCCTATTCGAATGTGATGAGCGTTGTAGTGGATACCGAAGGCAAGTTCTTTATATTCTCGTATTATCCACCTCAAGACATAAGTTTTTTTGCCTCTTTGCTCTGTTACGTCTTGGATACATAGGTAAGAGTCTTCCATTTCCTCGGCGTTTCTTTCAAATATTATGGGCTGATTAGCTGTCATGGTACGACTAAGCTGCCTTCTGGCCATCATGGATTTCTAAAAAGCTTTCTGAAAAGAAGTTTTGAATACATGAGTGACAGGTATTTAACTAAATAACTTTGAAATAAAGATACATGTGAAATGCAGTAAGAGTCTAACTGAAAACAAGGCAAAATAAAGTTAAATGAGTTTTCAAGTCTAAAATTATTTTTAACTAATACTTTTAAATAACAAAAGAATTATAAGTTAATTGATAAACAAGCTTGAATGTTTTTGAGTCATAATGTCCGGTTGTCAGCAGAAATAGCCGCCAAATGCCTGCACAAAACACTTGCACACTTGTTATTGCACAAAATAAATTGTTTGATACACAACTTTCAAATTATATTACCATAGTTGTTTGGAAAATGGGCCCAAAGCTCCACACTAGAAAACTTGTAAAACCTCGGACTTGTGCTGTTCATAGCCTAACCAGATTTCAAATCAGGGATTAACTTTCAAGTATAAAATCATATTAACTTTCAAACTTTAGTTTCGTTTCATTTATTTTTTTTTGAAAAAAAAAACCTAAAACGCAGATTTGCAAAATTTTTATAGCCAGATAGTTGAATAATAGACTAAACTAATGCGAAATGCAGTACGTCTAGTCACCCTATTTCTTCTCCATTAACACTGTTACCGAGTTAGTTTTTCTTTATGCGTAACATACCATAGGAAAAACACTATCGAATAACCAGTTCTTGATGCCGTAGAGCATTATCCGCAGCGAAATTTTTAAGGGATACATCCCTTAACCAATAAAGTATGGGTCCGGGATACTAATTTGGTATAGCTTCTACTGTAAAACCAGATCGTGTTTAATTTTCCAATCAACTGAACTATTAATAGATCCGTGCAAGCTTTTTTTTTATTGTCGTTGAAAATGTATATTTCTAACATTTCAAATAGTTTAAATAATGTCAGTTCTTAACGATACTTATAGCTTATAGTCTAAAAGACTTAAGATAGCTTATCTTATTCCAGGATTTCAAAGATTTCAAAATTATCGAATTTCAACGCCCAATTGTTAAAGGTTAAGAAAAAATGTTGGTGAAAATTTGTTAACGTCTTATTTAAGACGAAAAGGATAACTGTCGGTTTGGTACAGACGTACGCAATTAGTAGTGAATGCGGGATTTAGTCCTCATTATCAGTGTGACATTTGAATGAGTTTTTTTAATGAAGCGTTTTGGTAGATATAGTGAGCAGTATTCAAGTGCAGAGTAATAATTATATAATGGATAGCATAATTGAAATAAACTAAATAATTCGCATAAACCTAATTGAACTCTAACAAAAACAATAAGTCAACTTACCTTATAGCTAATGGTCACCAAACTATCGATAAAATAAGCCCCTTCCTTACAAATGAATTCTTACGAAGTTGCAGCCTTTAATAACACTTGACTTTTTTTTAAACTGTTCTATAGTATTTCCGGCAGTCAGCTTCAATATCCATTACAGAGATTTAACACAGTTAATACACACCGCATTATTTTCAACTAATTTAGTGTCGTGTGACTTCGGTACATGAGTTGGGGACCAGAGCTACATGAATTAGCTTCGAACTTTAAAAGGTTTCGGACAAATGGTTTAAAGTTCACCAGGCGGCGGGGCCGTAGTGAGCCTAGTGGTCAGCGTCTCGGTCTCGGGATCGGAAGGTCCTGCGATCGAGTCCCGGTACCACTGAAGACCTACCGAGTATATGCGGAGTACGTGCTCGTTAAATCTGTTGGGTCCGAAAGTCCTCCCAAAGTTCCCATACCAAATCAATACCTCTGGGGGTGACAAGCCAATTCTGGGGATCCTCTAGTTGGCCTCTGTCTCTAAAAATTAGATGGATCCACTTATGTGTGTGTGTTGTCTGTTGTGTCTGTCTTACTTGACGAAGGTTTATAAGCGGGTCGCTGACCAAGCACACAAACCTGAATATATATGTCTACCAACCAACCAACCAACCAGGCGGCCTGAAGCTAGGGAGCCCAATTGGGAAGGCTCTTGCCTTGCATGAGAAAGATCCCAGGTTCGGGCCCGTTACACAAAATAATTACTCACCTATAAAGGGCTTGAACATCCAAAATTCTGAGGAATTATACCCCGTGTTGAGGGGAGTGCATGTTAAATAAGCTTCAAAGGTCGGACGCCGAGTACGATGTCTCTCATAAAAGTTACGTTTCGTTAGTTGCCCATTCAAGTGTCACCTCGTCACTTGGCTGTGGTTCTAAATTATGATGCCCGTCGCCAATTGCCCTCGTGGTGCTTTAGTGTGACGATAATTTAACCCAACCCAACTCACCAGGCAGCCCACGTACCCGTTGCGTGTGCATTTGTACGTTATAGTTAAGAGGAATCAGTACTTAAAAATGTCTAAAATGACAATAGGCGCGTTTACATGAGCCATCGAATCCATGGAATGAAGAGCAAACTCCGCAATTTTTCCCTCTTGGGGATTTTTCGCCCCGGCAGAACCGGTTACTGCAGGGTTCATTGGGGGGTTTCGCAAACCCTCCAATCAAGGAGGGTTTGCGTTTCATTCCATGGTTTCCGCCACTTATACTTCTACTTCTTGTCTGTGGATTCGGAAAAAAAAACTTGACATAAACACCTTAGCATGTAACCATCCTAAATATATTTTTAAATTTTAATTTTTATATAACTCAAGATCTTAATTTATATAACTTTTGTTCAATTTGTTTTTATATAACTTGAGCTTAATTTTTATATAGCTCATCAAAATATTGCTAATCATTATGAAATGAAGGTTTTATAGAAAAGTATTGCTAGCTAAATATACGAGTCACAATTGAAGAGCTTAGTGGAAGAACGTGCTAAGTGACATTTTTGAAAAAATTTAGATTTTCGTGTTAATCAACAGATTGTTCCATCCTTCAAAAGGAACAAGATTATCCTCTTTCATAAATTTTAATTTAAGTATACTTTTTACCTTCTGTAAGTGCCGTTTTTAACGTATCTAAAGGAAAGCGAAAAACTTTAAAGCTCATTTTCTCAGTTTCACCTTTTTGTCACTTAGCACGTTCTTCCACTAAGCTCTTCAATTAATACATTACTCAAGTATAGTTGTCAAGAAATGGCAGATGTCCCGCGCTTCTACGTCATCAACTCCCGGTTCCCATGTAAACGCCTTATTTTACAAAGGGGGGTTGTTTGCGGAGTTTGTGTTAGAAATCCTGCTCGACCACTTTTTCCCCTAATGGAGGATTTTGCATTCCATGGATTCGATGGCTCATGTAAACGCGCCTAATTTGTTTTTCATATAACTTGAAATGCGAATCCAAAGTTTATCAAAAGCTATGATTCTTACAAAAAAAATATCTGTTTTATATAGATTTCTTCTAACTACTGCCATTAAATTTAGGTTAGTGCTGGGTAACAAAAAAATCTTGCCAATGAATAATCTATATATATAAAAGGCAAAGTCCTGACTGACTGACTCACTCACTCACTGATCTATTCACGTATCAACGCCCAGCCCAAACTACTAGAGGTAGAGCTACCAAATTTTAGGAAAATATTCTTTTTATCGTAGGCGTCATTTAAGAAGCGATTTTTCGAAATTCGAACCCAAACGGGTGTAGGAGTGCAAAACGTGAGCCGAATTCTCCATAGGAATAGCATTATGCATTGTGTTTTTATTCATTTTTTCTATTTTTAATTTGAATAAAGAAATTCACCGCGAGGAAAATTAAGTGAAAGAAATGAAGAGTACAGGGGAAGAATCACTTTATTTTTTAGGAGGGGTTCCGTAATTGTATCTGCTTGGCGGACGTTGGCGACAGGAAACCGGTTTTTCTCTTTCTTCTTCGCTTGGTCCAAGCGTCGCAAGCGTGAAATGAATGAGTGAGTGAGTGAAATGAGTGAGTGAGGAAATGAGTGAGTGAAATGAGTGAGTGAGTAAAATGAGTGAGTGAGTGAAATGAGTGAGTGAGTAAAATGAGTGAGTGAGTGAAATGAGTGAGTGAGTAAAATGTTCACTCATTTCACTCACTCCCTCACTCATTTCACTCACTCATTTCACTCACTCACTCACTCACTCATTTCCTCACTCACTCATTTCACTCACTCACTCATTTCACTCACTCACTCCTTTCACTCACTCATTCACTCATTTCACTCACTCATTCAGTAGCCTGGTAGCCAGTATATTGATTGGCGATTTTTGGTGATCTAGAAAATTTAACGTTGGGTTTCTATAATTAACAAGTTGTATCGTAAGCAAAGACTTTACAAACAGAAATAAAAGTTTAGCTATAATATGGTAGCCAGTATTGTTATTTAAATCCTTATTTTATTTATTGATTATCTTTTGAAATTGTATACTGGACCAGGCTTTTCTTTGTTTAGGAAACTGTCGATTTAATACAGCTATGATATAAAGACCGATTGACTTTTGGAATTGGCGCCTTTTGGTGAAGTTGAAAATTTAAGATAGGGTAGCTGTACCAATCCAGTTGTATGGGTTAGGGTTAGTTTGAATTATCGTCAAACTAGAGCTACCCATGAGGGCTATTGGCCATAGTTAAGTGACGAGCCGACACCTGAGTTGGCACCCAACGCAAATTTTAAGGGCGTGATCGTACGGAGAGTTGGGACTTTGAAGGATATTTAACGTAAACTCCCTCCGCACAGGGTGTTATTCTTCGGCATTTTTTGGCTGTACGCTTTTAGGTCGGCAGCTATTTAGGCGATGCCCGGACCTGTACCTGGGACCTTTCGCATGCAAGGCGAACACCGGGGCCTATGAGAAAGCCCTCTAACTCATGGAAGGGCCTGGGTACAATCGGACATGGAGAATCAGAATGGGATGCAACAATTGGTATAAAATAAAAGTTTACATAAAAAAATACTGTTAGTAAGGGTCTACCCGTGAAACGCCGGGTTTATAAAGCTAGTACTGTATAATTTGACTAGTTCACTTTGAATCGATAGTGGTTCAAATAGTGGGACGCTATTTCAATCAAACCAAATGAACTACTGCGTTGGTTGGTAGACATATAATTTCAGGCTTGTGTGCTTGATCCCAATGAACTACTGCTTTCATTGGAAGCTATTATATTATTTCATCAAGTAAGGTTAATTTTTCACCTAGTAATTTTTAATACATATACTGCAACAAAAAATAAACTTTCTTTCGTTACTCGTTTACTTCGCAATACTTTTGTAAAATTTGATGTGAAATAAATGTAAATATATCATTGATTAAAATAGTTTCTTACTTGAAATGTAGAGAGCAGCATCACCCCCCCCCCCCCCCCAAAAAAAAATAGTATCCTACAGGAAATGTAGAGGGCAGCATCAGCATCCCCAAAATAGTTTCCTACAGGAAATGTAGAGGGCAGCATCAACACATTTGCTCTCCCAACTTTTATAGACTATTTTAGGATTTGTCTTCCGAAACATAACAGGAACAAAACAAAACAGGAGTCATGACGAAACAATTGTTTGCCTTCAACAAAATTCTTTATTATTTAAAAATTAGCTGCATTTTCTATAAAGAATTATGGTTGGTTTCAAAATAAACTAGCCTGAGAAAAAAAAATTGTCTATGAACTAAAGTTTAATAGCCTTTTCCTATGTATTTTTGAATGCTGATTTAGAAAATGTAAATATTTTTTTTTCTATTACATCTAGATTTTTTGCAAATAAATTTTAATTTATTCAACTATTTTCAACATATTATCCGAACTGAACTATGAGTGCAGTTCCTATAACCCTCTTGCACTATTGTACAACTTTCTTGTTTCAATAGCAATGGTTTCAACAGGTCTTAAGAGCATTTTAAAAACTTTTATTTCTTTTTATTTATGTATGTATCATATATTTTATTAGTATCTGTATCTCACAGCAAAAAAAATACAATTAAGAGTGAAACAAAACGTTTTTTTTTTTAAATAACGGTTTTCAATTTATTACATATTCGTTTGAAAAATTAAATTTATCACAACGGAGAGCAACATTTTCCTGATCAAATTAAACCCCACACCATGATTATTAGCAGACATCTAGATATATAGAGAGAATTATCTATTGTTATTTTTGAAACATTTATGATATTTTGTTCGTTTACAAAATGTAGGTTTGAATATGTAACTTCACTACTTTTTTTTCCAATCTTTTTGCTATGATATAATTCTGTATTAATTTTTTTTTTCATTTTTATGTGTAATATATTTTGTACATAAATAAGTTTGTAAGAAATTTTTTAAAAAATGAATTTATTTTTATAAAAAGAAAAGAAAATATTTATCGAGAGGGTACACTCTTAAAGCAAAAGAGTGAAATCTACTCCTATAGGGGAAGTGGATTTTCGGCACCGGAAAGGAGTTGAAATTAATTCAGACTGAGTTAAAACCGTTCGTTTTAATAGTGTAAGACGTAGATTTTTTTTTTTTATTTCTTTTACCCACTCCGCAAAAAGAGTGAAATCCACTCCTATAGGGGAAGTGCATTTTCGGCATGGAAAGGAGTGGAAATTAACTCAGACTGAGTTAAAAACGCTCGTTAGTTTTAAGAGTGTAAAAAGCCATACATTTACCAAACACAAGCACAACTGTTGAACAAATAGTAACTTATAAATGGCTTTAGTCTTGCCGTTTTTTTTAAACCCACATCCTAGAAAAACTTAAAATATTTGCATAAAATATACACATTATTTAAATACATTACTAAAAAAATTTTTAAAAATTATCATAGTTTACATAAGTTTGCAATTGTCATTCACGTTCTCTGTGTCATCTCAACGACCGCCCACCTTGTCAACCAAGACGTCCATCTGGCAGACATCTCTCCTAGGAGAAGGTCAATTGCATAATAATATTCAATTGCTGGGAAGTTTTAAAAAGACATCAGAAAACCATAAACTAGTCATCGGAAAACTTGTGGTTACAACCGACAGCCCAAGTTTGCACTCGCCTTTATAGCTACCAAAAAAAAATGAAAATTATGTACAACTAATACTGAGTCTTTAATTACATTTGTGTTCACTATTTTGTTTAAAACTTTAAGTGTTGTTTATTATATTAAATTTAGAGATAACAATATTAATTCTCCAAACGTGTATAATTTTAGTCTGTGAATTAATGAAAAGTAAAAGTTTAATTTTCAAACGAATGTTTGCCAAAAATAGATAAGGTAGCATTGCAACTGTCATTCAATGAGCTGTCTGGTAGCAATGAGTTTCAAAAAAGAATCGTTTTCTATACTACTGGTCCCTATGTAAATTGTCAATTTTGAACAGAAGTGACAAAAAGTAACAAATACCCTTCTAGTAAGGCTTTACTTCTAAAACATTCTTACGTTTCTAGTCATTTTAAAGCTTATATAACTATATGAAGTCCATAGAAATTGTCGTTATGCCTTAATTGAATTTATCAACTAAACATTACTCCGATTTTTCAGGACGTTTCTCACGGCCATAAATAGATTTTTGGGGTATGTTTAAGTGCTCACAGTTGTATCGGTTCGGATAACGGGGTCAAAAAATTCATTTATTTTGGACCAAGGAGACAGTTTAAGAGCTTTTAGCGGCAAGAACAGTGTGTGGTCCCCATTAAAGTTGATGGAAGGAAATTTATGACTTCTTGGAAAACAAATCTGAAAAGGACATTTTCCCACATTCTTGATTGAACACGGTTAACCCCCATGGAAGGCACTTTGGGCCTATCACAGGAAAAGGGAACGTCCCATGAGATACGTACCATAGTGGTCTCAACCATTAGGCCCGCAAGTAACGTCCACCATGAAGGACAGGATGAAAGATATTTTTGATTTTTATAAGTGATCATTACATGAAAAGATGCCAACCTGACTACAAGTATCAAAAAGACTATCCTTTACAACTATCCGAGATTCTTTTGACCAGATCGATCCCAGGCAACTCCAGCGCACATGTCCCAGCCTCACCGTTCTCTGATCCCAGGGAACTTCAGCGCACATGTCCCAGCCTCATCCATCTCTGATGTCTGGCAACCCAGCGCACATCTCCCAGTCTCACCCATCCCTGTTGTGAGCCAACTCCAGGTACATCTGCCAGCCGCACCCCTGATGTCTGATGCCAGCAAGCGCCAGCTCCAACCTTCCAGCTATGAGATTCCCCTTATCTGCACAACACCACTGTGAGTAACTTTTTTTTAAAAATAGTTTCTCAAATACAAAGTCAAAAGATATCATTACCACATTTATTTCGGTTGGATATTTCGCATATTTTTTTGAAATTCATTAATGTCTTACAAATTCATTGCATTGCTTTCACGAAAGATACAGTTGTCATATTTGAATTGCTCATAATTAGACAAATCAATAAATTATTTCTTTAACTATTATAAGATTTTTTATTTTAGTTTTTTATTTGTTGGTAGTCTTGTATATGATCTTAGTGGGAAAAATTATAGAATCTTGATGGTTAAAGTCGTGAAACCTATTTTTAAATTTACACAACGCAATGTACACTAACTAAAGGATCGCCCATCACGACAGTAATAACGAAACTTATGTCGTCAAGATTCAAAATCACTTCGTATGTTAACTGCATGTGTTAATGTAAACGTAACCTGACGTGTTCATCTGATGGTTGGATGACCAGTTATAGACAAGAAGATAGTGGTAACCAAAAAACCTATCCGATAAGATTTCCGACTCAAAATAAATGCATAAAACTCTTTTTATTTTACAAAAACGATTGTTTATTTTATAAATTAAATTATAGTCTTTTAGTTTCAGTGGAAAATGAGTTAACAATTTTTTATTGCATTTGAAAACGTTCCAGAGGTTCAGCTCATTATACGAGGGAAGAAAGACAGAAGTGACATTGTGAGTGTTTAAGATTATCTTGAAGTAATATTTGCAGCTATTTCCCTGAAAATATCTTCTAAAATTATAGAAATGCAATGGAGAAAAAATATAATGCAAAAAAGGATCAGATTTACTGTACGGTCCCCCTTGGCGCGATTTTTTCGGATTTGGCGATAAATAATTTTTTCTGGCAACCTGACTTCAACTGAAGATTCGAATTCTATGACTTCGCATCGATGACGTTTTCCGGCAACCCTATCGGACCGTTGGTTAAGTTTTCGTAAGAAATATTCCCATACAATCTTTTCTTTGAATCGTGGTTTTTTTTTAAAGTCGCCAAAATACGGACTTTTGGCGCGATTTTGGAAAGTTCGCCAAGGGGGACCGTACAGTAAATATCTACCTGCAAAAAAAAATTCAACAAGTCCAGGATAGTTAACCCCCTTTCTTTTAATTATTTAATATTAAATTAACACAAATTATTCACTTTTGAGAGTATCATCCATATATTTATATTACAGTTTTACACAGGACATTTTTAAACAGTTATTTTTTTTTATTAACTACACATATATTGAATTTTTTTTTACATTTATAAATAATTGAAACATTATTCAATTCAGTTATCTTGTGGTTGTGCGAACCGAGTTTCTACAAATGTCCCTTGCAGTCTGCTTTCATCAGAAGCAAACAAACAACGCGCACATGTCTTGGGATATCAATATGTCTGCCGAGTATCATTTTACTATTTCACAGGACAGTTTTCTCCCCTCTGCCACATTTTTTTTACGAGCCACTGACTCAAGTGTCAAGGGTCGCCGTGGAAATGTGAAAGAGCGGGCGAATGGGAGTAATCAGATAGGAATAACGGGATAGCATCTGTTTTTAAATTGAGAACAGTTTTCACTTGTTTATACTCTTTATTGAAATAGTTACATCAAAAACGCCTAGAGTTTTCATAGGGTCTTCGACTCCTCGCACTGTTTAATAAAGAAAATTAGTTAAAATAGGGTACACAAAGTATGCCTTAACCTCTCAACTACATAGTCAAACACACTCAAATTAGTTTACCTCTTCACTCCCAAACAAAAGCTTACAAATATATCTTTTATCTAAACATATTTTTCAAACAATTATAGATTTAAAGATACGTTTTGCATGCAATTTTGAAAAAAAAAAAAATATCGTTTAACTGCTGAGTAGCAAGTCAATTTAGTGGAATTTGAGGTTTTGAGCAATATATTTTTTTAATTATTGTAGTTATGAATAAACAAGTGACGTCAATTTTTTTTATAACTAAAGCATTAACTAACTATTAACTAGTCTAACATTTATTTAAATCCAAAAATTGTCCTATAAATTTACCGCTGAATAAACCTCCTCCCATATCTGCTTGATCTACTTACTATGTTTTTTATACAATTAATGAATCACTTGGAAGGCTTGAACACACACATTCTAGTTTATAGTAGTAAAGTTAGCACATCAATAAAAAATGTAAAATGAAGTTTTACTTCTGGAGTAAGAAGAAAGCAATACAATTGACTAAAAGTTTATTTTCACAGCCTCTTACAATAAATAAGTTTGTCAGTTCAACCGGCAGTCTTTACTAATAAGAATCAACATAAAGGATGTTACATAATGGGATGTGGGTAATTAACTGGTTTTAGAACGGTTTAGAAAATACACCAATAAAACATTTTGAGTGGCAATTTTCATAGTATATTTTTAAAACGCAAGACAAGTGTAACACATGTATTTTGTATTATAGATTTTACGTTTCCAAACGTCATGCTTCATTTTTTGAATGACAACAATTCCACAGCAATGAAAATAAGGTTTCTATTGGTTAATCCGAGCACTGGGCGGAGCTTACCGTGTCATACCATTACTCACCGAAGCCACCAGTGTAATTGAGGAATGAAAGCAGGAATGATATACGTCACGTGAAACCCACCAATTGAACGGCAGGGCAACATATGCTTCATGAACCATTCTGGGGGCTGGGTGCCCAGTCGGTTAGGCATTCGCCTGCATGCGGAAGGTCCAGTTCGGTCCGGGCATCGCCAAAATAACTGCTTACCTATAAACGGCCCGTGCAGCCAAAATGTCCGACGAATAATACCCCGTGTGGAGGGAGTGCGCGTTAAATATCCTTCAAAGCCCTAACGCTGCGTACGATGTCGCCCTTAACGGTTGCGTTGGGTGCCTACTCTGGTGTCGGCTCGTCACTTGACTGTGGTTCTAAAATACGACGCCCGTCGCCAATAGCCCTCGTGTAGCTCTAGTGCGGCGATAATTCAAACTAAACTAAACCATTCTGGTAAATAAAGACCTCATATCATAAATTAACAAACGGTTTCATTTCCCGTTCTAATATCGAATGAACAGTAACGGGACGTTTTTCCATCATTTTCCTCACATCACAAACGAAGAAAAGGAGCAAAAGACGGATAAAAAGTCTAAGGTCGAGATGAAGAGAGAAGGAAGTGGAGGAATTAACTTACGCTTCTTTTAATCTAATCTTAGTAAAAAAAAAAAGAACCACAAGTTTTTCTGATAAAGTTTCTTTTATGTACTTATCTGTAGTTCAGTATTTTGTTTCGAAATACTTTTGTAATGTACTGCACATTTATCTTGTTTGAACTGCACGGTTTTTCATTTAAAAGGGGGCCCGGATGGCCGAATGGTTTGGACCGATACGCTAGCAGTCTGCGCGCTGTAACGGGTGCGGGTTCGATTCTCGCCTTCGCCCTGGGTGTATATTCCATTCTCTGTGACAGTAAAAAATTCTTTCTGTGTCTGTCTTACTTGACGAAGGCTTTATAAACGGATCTCTGATCAAGCACACACGCCAGAATATATAAGTACCTATACCCCCCCCCCCCCCCCCCCCATTTAAAAAAAATCGTCCATGTTGACCAGACTGTTTCTCTCCCACAATTTGAAAATATCTATATTACCTAGATTAAATATAACTTTCAAATTTACTTGATTAACCTAAATTATAACGTAAAATTTTGATTATGCTTCTAACCTTAGAATTAAATTTACGAAACAGTTTTACCAATTATGTGATTTTCTTATATGTATTTTCCTTTTATTTTAAATAAATTATAATGTCATATTTTAAGCAAAGAGATTACTAGAAATATTTTGCTGAGTTTTAATGGAAGAGAGCGATATTTGTTAACTTAATCTGAATTATAGGCGCTGATGAATTGAGTTAAAATATTTGAAATATAAATTTTCAAATCAATTATAAAAAAATTCAAGGGAAACAACTAAAAATATTCCAGCTGTATCTATCTTAAATATTGCAATAAATAGGTAGATATTTTATTGAAATCACGTTCTTTTAATTCTAGCAATTTTCTTTTCTCTATGAACTTTAGTATTCACGTTTCACATAGTTTCCATTCCATTAATTCATACAGTAAGGAGTGTAAGGATAATGAATTTCTCACTTTTTTTGTTCCAATATTAATTTTCTATGATGCACCTTAGTAATTCACGTTGGGGCACATGATCAGCTCTTGTTGTTGACTTGATATAGCTTTGTCAAAAAAAAATATCAAACAAGTATTTACGCTACTTCATGGAACTACCAGTAGCGATGCAGATTTTTTTTTTTGGGGGGGGGGTGAGGTGGAATTGGCTACTTAGACCTATTTTCAACCCCTTTAATTCCAAGAGGTAATTAATTATCAATTACAATTAATTAATATTAATTAATGACCAAATAAAATTAATTAAAAAAATCAACCAATTATCCATTTTAAATTATTTAAGCCCCATTTATTATTTTGGTATTCATTGGAAAAAAATATTTGGTGCAAAATAATTTCCCTTTGAAAAGCCCCTTGCCCCCCCCCCCCCCTCCTCTCTTGATCCACTTTACTCAGAGCTACTTGGGAAAGATAGCAGAAACAAACAGCAGCTATGGCACAAGATCACAAGCAAGCGAAATAACAGTTCCCCGCAACTAACTAAAAATTCCAAGTTTTTTTATTTAAAAAGAGTCCCACCACGTGACAGAGTATGGGAAGAGAGATGCAGAAAGAAGTCTCTTTAATTAGAACACAAAACAGTCTGCCGACTGAGAACTGAGACTAAGCTTCGCACAGACTCCATCTTTGAGGAACCTTCAAGAAGAGTCATCCGAGTGGTGAGTACACCCTATTCTATAATTCTATTACTATAATTTGTGACATTTAAATGGAAGAATATAGACCTTTATAAAATAGTCTTAGATAAGCCGTCTTTGTAAATGCTAAGCACTAACTTCAGAGCGAGGCCTTTTTGTTTGGAATAGGTTTTTCTTTATCTAACAGATCTTGTAAAAATAAATGGTGTGTATTTAAAGTGAATTCTCGTGTTAGACGATAAGTGTTCTTGGTTTGCATTTCTTTTCATTTATACATTTTAATCGGTTTAATCTAAAACACGAAGAAAAGTCAGTTTAAATCGTATCTTGCGATATATTAATTTCGGTTTTTTTTTTAGAGTTGAAATCCCACTATTTTAATTCAATAAATTTGAAAATAATAAGTTTAACAAACTGAGCCTTGTATTTTTACACACATACACTCAGAAAAACTTGTGTCGACTTTCAGTACAGAAAATTGTGTTTTTCTCATTTACTACAATATGTGTTGAAACAATACAAAAATTTTATTAATACAATTATATTGACCCAATAATAATGCATGGTTAGTACAAAAATTGTGTTAAAAGCGCACCAAGCACGCATTATTCCGAAATGTAGTTCAGCGTCTGCTCTTTAATATTTAGGATTAAGAGTTCTAAAGCTTAAAAAATATATATTATGGTACTTTAAAATGTATCTTGCATTGAAACAACACATTAGTGTTATGTTGTCATTTTTACACAATACTTGTGCTGTTTGCATACAAGTTTTTCCCCCCTGAGTGTAATCGGTGCGGAGTCACCTCCCAAAGTGTGAGGCCCAGAGGGAAAGCATCTGTGGAAAGCTTCCAAGGGTGGCCCTGGCTGAGCAAGCTATAATATATTCAAGCATAATATTATTAAAACAACATTACGAGTCCGCAAATCACACAAAATAAAGCAAGACGCAGTTATTTAATAGTTTCAACATTGTTGTTTATTGAACATTTATAACGCCAACAAAAAATTATTTTTTTAAGTCATTTTAATATTTTTCGGTCTTTAACAAACGTTTATTTAAGGGGACTGGTAAATGTCGATTGAGATGTTTATGTTTGTTGTGAAGAAAAATTTCGTATGGATTACATAAGACGCATTTGGAAAAAAAAAGTTTTAATTCAAAATGGTTAGGCACATTATAGCCATTGATGAAGATTATGTAAAGTTTCACAGGCAGGAAGAGACATGCAGTGTATAGTTTTTTGGGGCTAAACCACTGCCGATTTAACTTATTATTATAAGGCCAGAGTAGCTTCCAGTGATGTCACACGTTCAGTATGGTTCGGAATGTCGGCTGTTCCGAAAAAGATAAACGAAACCCGTGCGCACATGTCCGACTATACTTTTCAGAATCCGAACAGGTTTTGTTCCTCCCCAAACACACAATTTTTCTTATTTTAACTTTTGTCGGTACAATTTTTAAAATTAGCATGACCCATGTTAGATAAAATTTCATTTGAGTCTTTGAGCGTGTTGATCATAATTTGAAGGCGATAAATGATTGATTAAAATTTGTAAAAGTAAAACATCAGATTTTGCATTTTAATCTCGAGTATAATATATAGATACATATTTACAATCCCATTTTTTTTTCTCAAAAATATAAACACACAAAAGCAAATAAGAAGTTTTAAAAAATTACTGTGCAGTACTTAAACTTAAGAAAATAGTTGTTAGGAATTTTTTGCTCTACTAAAAAATCTTATTTTGAGGACAGTAATTTTATATTTTTTCTGAACAATATCGTATTTTTGAAAATTGCCATAATAGCAATTCTTATACTGGTATATATGATTCGTAAATATATCCCTCTTTATATTTCGACGATCTATTTTACGGCATTCTCATTTAGGATTATAACAATCAACTTAAGAAACCAAAAAATAATCGGTTTTTTTAAAGCTGATATGTAAAGAAACAAGTAGGTTTGTAACAGAATCTGTCATTTAACCTGCTTCCACACAAAAGTTGTGTTAAACAGGTAAAAAGGCGCCAAACACTGCATTAATTCTATATTAAACATTTACATGCTAAATTTGGCTAGTTTTATTTATTTATTTCGAAAATTCAATAATTATTACTTATCGTTTGCAAAAATTAATTTGTATTTCAAAGAATAAATATGTACTATTCCTCGCTTTTAAATAGAATGAAAATATTTCATATCAACATACAAAGAATTTCGTAGTGAAATATATTTGACGCCATTTCAAACTGATCGATGTCGCAAAATAAATTTATTTTAATTTATTGTCTAAAAGAATTAAGTTTCTCGGGCGATTGTTGCGAATGGCAATGGTGATTTAATTCTAATAACAAACAGGGCCTTTAGATATTTGTAATTCAAACTTTTAAACGCCAAAATTAACTATTTTCATTAATCTTCTTTCTCAGATTTAATAATAGATTTAATTAAATTACAGTTCGAAAAATATATAATTAGTACAAATGATGCTTTAAAAATAAAAGCGAAACTTTGCACATTTTTTATGCCAAGTTAGAATTCTCTTTGCATCTTTCTTCATACATATATAATGAACCATCAAAAGAACTCTATTGTGATATTACAACAATCCAAACTGAATCATATCACATAAATAAATATTCTTTCAAATGTTTGTATTTTTTTAAATAAAATTTATCATACGTTTAACGAAATGGCAACAGTGAAAATATTGAATAAAAATGGAATTTGCATGTTATTTTAATGTAGATTAAATTTTAAGTTATTTAAATTTTAAATAAACTTCTAATTTAAATTTTTTAATGAAATTTGGAATGTAGCCTAATCTGATTTTTTGCCTCAAAATGACGTATTCCACTTGTCTGTGGGACTTATGGTTCTTTATGTGAAAGTGGGTGACGGACAGACAGACAGACGGACTGAACGAATATAAAACCTTCCACTTTTTACGTTATAAACGTATAGTGTGTAAAGAAAAAATAACTCAACGCTGTAGTTCTTATTTAAATAGGGACAACCATTAGAATATCCAACTCCTTTTGATAAAATAGATACAGATACAACTCTAAATATAAATGGCATTAGAGCAATGATACGCGGAAGATAAAACTTGATAACATAAACAAATTTATTATTGATATCAAATTTTCAATGATTTTACATCTAATTATAAAAAGACATTAGAGTCAGTCCACCATCAATCGCTTAACTGACGAGAAAGTTTCTTATTTTAGGCAACGTATCTTCATCTTTAGAGTAAACGCTGCCATGGTAAAAAGCAATTTTAAATACATATTTCTTGAAAAAGTTTTCACTTAGTAACATGTAATGCTTTTGAATATCTATACCGTCGAATAGGGTAACTTTGGGGTCCAAGCTTCTTCTTCTATATAACTTCTCATTAAATGTAATCTTTAAAAATGCGCTTGCCTCAAGGTACGGCCAACTTCAATAGCAAGGCCAGAGAAGCTCTCCTAAACATGAGAGTAGGCGGAAATTTTGACGTCACTGTTCCCAGTGCCGAAGATCGAGAAACTAGTTCGGACGCAATCGGATCGGAACCCTAAAAATGTGGTCAGCCGTGAACGAGTGGTTCCGAACAGGTTTCGAGACAGGTTGTCTTCATCTTCGGAACAACGTCACTCGGAACTATGACGTCAAAATTTCCGTCCCCGAGCGTGTTTGGGAAAGCTTCTTTGGCCTTAGCAGTTGAGTAGGCCGTGCTACAAGGCGGATACTGAACAAACTGAACAAACACCTATTCTTTCTAAGTATCTTCCTTCTTTTCGATTAGTAGCAACTCGGCCTTGAACTATAAATAAAAAAAATATATTCAAAAAGAGTGTCAGTAGGGTTTTTATGCTTGAGCCAAAGTTATCTTCCAGGGCCAAAGTTACCCCATTCGACTGTATAGGTATGGAAAGTTATCTAACTAAACCAAACATTCAAACTATTTTCAAAGTGCTGGTCTTGGAAACACACCATTTATTTACTCCAAACAAAACAGACTATGAGACTAAAATACTTTTGCGGCTGTTGTCGTATGCAACCAATAACATTTACCAATGTCATTCTATCCTGATTAAATCTTTGAACTGAAAGTTCTAACTTAGGTTAGGTGCCCAGATATTTTCAACATCAATGCAGTACAGTGTTAGAAAAGCAAATAAAAAAGAAAGAAAATTCCATTGCATCAAGTTCATGTTATAGTATAATTGTAGTTTCAGTTTTGTAATAGGGTGAAGAGACACTTAGACAGTTCTTACCAAATAAAATTTTTTACTAAATATTTAATAACTTTTTGGTTTATAGGGTATTCGCTTTGGTCATAGTTATCCCGCTTTGAGAGTTGTCGACCAAAAAAATTTCCTCCTTGTGGTTCTTTTTTAGAAAATATAATTATCACGCAAAATGCAGGACAGTTTAATCCAAAAGAACAGAACATTTTACATATTTTAGGACTCTTTGAAACAGGCAGGACAAAAACTGAAAACGTAGTACCGTACTGTGAAAAGCCGTACGTCTGGTCATCCTGAAGCTAATAACTAATCAACAAATAAATCGAGCTTCTCTTCATTTTTATCCAGATCATCGAAGGAAAAACATTCTGGCATGTCTGATAAACTTCCGCTTTTCTTTTTTCCATCTTGACTTTCCAAGGATTTTGCAGAAGAAACCCACGCTCAGTTCGAAACGATGAAAGGGCATCTCTGTGCTCTGCGAAGGAGACTTCTTTCTATAAAAACAAAAATAAAATAATTTTCCGAAAACGCAGGGTGGGAAACGTGGCCGATGTCTCAAGAAAAGCATGACGTCGTCGCTCCAAAATAAAGTTCTCTCGACGATGACCCCGATGAAAAACAGATGCTCTCACTTGTGGAAAGATATCCAGAAACAATATACAAATAAGCTGGTTAATTAAAAAGCAAAGATTGCTGTTGTGAAGCTGGCAAACGTTTTTACATTTTTAGGGTTTTTTTTTTAGAATAACCAAGTGTTTATACAAAATATATAATCCTCTTAAATGTGGTTAGTTCAATTTCATTAACTCATATTTTGGAATCGTTTTGAAAAAGCACAAAGGAATGCTTCCAAATTTTTTTTATAATGCAACAATTAGGGTTGGCCGATACTTAGTCTGATCAGATTAATTTGTCTTGAATCATTTTTTACTTACATAGTTTTTGTTTGAAAAAGTTTTTAAAAAAATATAACGAAGACTATTTGCACAATTTTTATAGCTACATAGATGAGAAACAAACTAAACTGCACTGCGAATTGCAGTACGTCCTGATCACCCACCGATAGTGTGACTTACAGTATGTTTGTTAAATCCTGCCCAGGCTTATTAGCATACAGTAACCTTGGAACTGACGTACTAATTATTACTAGCTATTGTCTATACCGAGTAGCTAGTTAGACGTTGAGCCCCCAGTAAACGTGCACTGGCTCCGCCCTGGCGTTCCCTGGCTCCAGCCACTAGACACGTATATAAACCCGGATCGAACTTCATGGAACTTAGAAACGCTAACCACTTAAATTAGTAGGATTTTAAGAACATTTAAATGATTTTTTTTAAAGTTATGGAAACCTTGAAATATCTTAAAGTATTTTACTAGATTCGATTATCAATACGAAAATATGTATAATGTGCATTTTGATTTATTACGAAATTTTACAAATTTTTAAAACACAAACGTTTTTTGCAGCTTGAATAAGGAAAAAATGACTCGCCTAGGAATACTACTACTTTTGGTACAGTGTATTCCTTACATCGTTTCAAAAGAACTGCCACAGGTAAAAAAAAATTTCACTTATTATACTTATGTAAAGGAACACTAAAATGTAATTTCTTATTATTCACTCACTCTTTATAAAGAATAATTTTAATATTATTGGAATTTATGTACATTAACTTATAAAACTGTAAAAAAAATACTTCATATATGGATATTGTTAAATGGGAAGTTATAGCTTTAACACTTATGATTTTTCTATCTAAAGTTAACTATAATTCCAGGCCAGCGTCGAGAAAGATCAATTAGATCTCATCGCGGAAGATGACAGCTTAAATGAAATCGATGTAGAATCCTCATCAAATGAAGTGGAAGGAGGGTATGTCCCAGGTAATAAAAATTATAGTGTAAATCTTTATGTAACGTTATATAATGAAACTAGAAAACAGTACGAGATTGTATTGATTTGGTACAAAGAATTTTGTAAACAAAATTTATTTTAGATTTAGTATTTTTTAAATATTAGAAATGTACACAAATGTCTCTCTATATTAAAAAAAGTAATCTCTTTTAAAACGTCCCAAGCCATAAGAGGATGAAAAATTGATGTTAAAAGTCCATTCTTTTTCTGGAATGTGTATCTTCCTTTTATCTCGGGACGGAATTTTCTATTTTTCAAATTTCCAATTAGTTTTTAAATTAAAAATTAAAATAAGGCAGCCAAAAACGAAAACGTGGTTCTTTTCTGCATAACATCACGGGAGAGGAGGAAGGCGCCATTGCGTTTTAGTAGAGGTAGATGAAGCGAAAGTTTTCGGCGAGAGGTAACAGTTTAACAATGAATAATAAAATTTTGTATATATTTTTTTCTTCTTTACTATGGCTACTTTGTATTTGAGAGTATTTGAGAGTATTTAAAGCTTTTTTATTTGTTTGTAAAAAAAAGACGTTAATGAACTTTTATTGTCATTTCAATGGAATTGGCTTGTTTCATATGACGTCCAGCTTTTCGTTTTTTTTCTCTCCTGCGATTTCAATGTTTCAGTTTCACTCTAAATGCGCGGATTTTTCGTCTGCTGTATTCTGTTTTGGAGTTCTTTACGTGAAACTAGTTTTTATTCTTGCTATTTATAAAAAAAAATCGGTTTTAATTCGAAAAAATTTCAAGTTGCAAAGCATTAAAAAAACGTCAATGTTGTCGGAAAACTTCGGTTTAAATGGTATTTTGTCTCATGCGGAGAAACTTAGCTAAATGGTGGAACAGCAATTTAACGTGATTCACAGGTCATAGATAGTATAGATACAGACCTAGATTGTAAAATATGCATAGGCCTGTGCAAAGTTGGGTTTGAAAAGTTACGTTCAGCAGCGATATATAGCCATATATAAATAAAAATACATAATAATGAACGTAACATAAAAAAAATCCGATCGGAAATATCATTTTTATCAACTTTAATAAGTTTTATTACTTAAAAAAAGTAATACAATATCATTTTTTTTAGGTAATATAAGTTTGATAAGTTTTATTACTTAACTTAAAAAAGTAATGAAACTTAAAAATTTTAGAATAATTTATGACAAAACTATTTTAAAATCTTCGGTCGAACACCAAATGCTTCTGCATAATATCACGGGATGAGGGGGTTGGCGCCACTGCGTCATTTAACAACTTCAACGAACACTTCGTAAATTAATTAATATTGCGTAATTAATTTATGCTGCGTAAATTTAATAATGTGACTTCTTTAATCCAGTGATGTGCGAGCTTGCTCGCCTAGGGGCGCCAGCCCCTAGTTTTCTTTAAAAATATAGTTATTTTTCAAAATACTAGTTACTTCCAAATCTCTGCCTAAAGTGACAATCTTATAGTTTTTGCGTATGGTAATAATCGTACAATGTTATTTCAAAGGACATAATTTTAAAAAAAAATTTAGGCTTTTATTTGATTGTCTAGATAACATCTAATGACTTCGTGTTATAAATAAATGGAAGGTCCGGCAAACAGAATTCCCAATTTTCTGAAATGTCGTTTTTCTTTTTATCCAGATCCTTGCCAGAAGGTTCGCTGCGGAACCGGGAAGGTGTGTGAAGTGAACGACAAAGGAGAAGGCCACTGCGTCTGCATCTCCAAGTGCCCACAAGAGACAGACGACAGGCGAAGGGTAAGCATGGACTGTACTATAGAAAAATAGGTGTCGTGGTCTTTGCACAAGTGTCAGATGCGCACATATTGAAAATTCCACATAAGCATGGTACTTGAGTACAACTATTTATGAACCCCTTTAATGCTTTCTTTGTTTGTTTACTGAAGGAGGGAGGTGACTAAAATAATTATCTAAGCTCTTTCCGTTCTGCTGTTGTGGAATTAAGGACGATTTTGAACTTTTAATATAATGAAAAAGTAACCTTTTGTATACATGAAATTGATATAATTGTATAAGGAATATGTATAATGAAAAGTAACCTATTTTTATTTTGAATCTACTCTAGAGTAAAAAATATTTTAATTGACCCAAATTTAAATGTACTGATTTATTATGATGTTCATCCGAAAATTTAGAAAGGAATAACCTGAGGCACTTAGAAGAAACCTCCTTCATTCTTAACCTCCCCATTTAGGATATACACCGTTCATTTTTTCTAGCCAAGTCTCTCTCTTCCCTCCCCCAATTCTTCTCCCTTTCCTACGTGTGCAAAGTACCACCGTTTGCAAATGAAACGAGCGCATCTACCACGGAATAAATAAGGCATTTGTTTCATTAATTTTGTGAATATTTGTATTGGTTTTATTTCAGTAAACTAACATACTGCAATCACTATTTTTATACTATTTCTTGTGCTTTTAGGTGTGCAGTAACCACAACGAAACATGGAGCAGCGATTGTGAAGTGTACAGAATGCGATGTCTTTGTACTGAAAACTCCGATGAATGCAAGACTAAAAAATATAAACACGTCCATGTTGATTACTTTGGAGAATGCAGGGGTAAGTTCTAAATTTGTCTTTTGTTCAATTTCTATTACTCCGACCGGGCATAGCCTATTGTCACGGCCGACTCAATTAATAAGGCCAGAGAAGCTTTCTGTGACGTCACACTATCTGCCTGGTTAGGGTTGTCGGTTGTTCCGAAGGGGAGGAACGAAACCTGTTCGAAACCTCCAATAGTATTGTGGCCGTGCGCGAATAGGTTACCTAACTTTTTCTTCGAAAAGCTGACATTCCGAACCAGACGGATAGCGTGACGTCATGAAGAGCTTGTGTGGCCTTAATGTTGAGTAGGCCCTGATAGTAATCAGCAATATACAGTTTAATTTAGTTTAGTTTTGAATTATCGTCGCACTAGAGCTACACGAAGGTTATTGGCGACAGGCGTCCTAATTTAGAACCACAGTCAAGTGACGAGCCGACACGTGAGTAGGCACCCAACGCAACCGTTAAGGACCACATCGTACGCAGCGTTGAGACATTGTAGCATATTTAACGTGCACTCCTTCTACACGGGGTATTATTCGTCGGACATTTTTTGGCTGCACGGGCCGTTTATAGGTCGGCAGATATTTGGGCGATGCCCGAACCTGGGACCTTTCGCATGCAAGGCGAACGCCTTAACCAACTGAGTTCCACAGCCCCCAATACACAAAGAAAGGCAAAGCAATGTAAATAAAGATGTAATGGCTTTAATTAAACTACAGAGTAGAACCACGGAGAATGTATTATAAAAAATAATACAACCTTAATTGTTTCATATTTAATCTAATGGAATCAAATCATTTAGAATAGCTGGAGTTTCCCAAGTGGTATACCATTGGACATGTTATCGACTTTGGTCAAGTATTCGTTTACTTTGGATCTTTTACCAATTGCCCACACTGCTTTTCCATAAACAAAAAAAATGCAATCCAAATCCATCAAAAATACTCCGAGTATATTGGGATTTACGTGCTCGTGCTGTGTGGAGTTCAAACTTCGTACTATGTCACTGTAAGGCTGCAGTGTGCCAGCTCAGGTGACGGCCTTGTTATTTGACCGGTTCCAAATGACGAGGCCTTTCGCTAGTAGCTACTACACTTGTGTAGCTCAGCTCAATGTTTATTCAACCAAAATCAAACAAAATTATTTAGATATTAATAGGGTTGGTACATAATATATCCCGGCTTGTGTGCTTGATCAGAGACCCGCTTATAAGCCTTCGTCAAGTAAGACAGACACAGAAAGAATTTTTGCTGATACACAGAGAAAGGAAGTACACCCAGGGCGAAGGCGGGAATCGAACCCACACCCGTTACAGCGCGCAGACTGCTAGCGTATTGGTCTGCGATCCAAACCACTAGGCCATCCGGGCCCCATTTAGATATTGATAGAGGGTTCTGAGGGTCATTGGAAATTCTTCTCTTGCTAGGTCTTTGGCCTGTGTCGGCTGCCAATTTGAATTATTTTGATAAATATTCTCTGTTTACGTCGTTATAGTGTCGTTGATTCCCGAGTTGTCGTTGAGTGATGGTCGTTATTATGTGGAGAATCATACACGTTTTCATCATTTTTAAGAAAAAATAAAACGGGTGATTAGGCGGAGAAATTCATGCATCCGATGACTGAATTTTGAAAATAAATCACAATACATATTTCTCTATTCATTCTATCGTTTAATCATCTATAGGTGCAAAAAGAAATAAAAGTAATAAGTAATACTAGAAGTATATATGGTATGTCTGCTCGATCGACGATTACAAGTTTTCAATCACATAAGATGACAAATCGCAAGCTTGGTGCTTCGCGTGACCTTATTTCAACTTCAGAACTTATTATTTCACATAAATAAAAGTATGACAGTTGATTTTATTTTTTTAAAAATAAATTATAAAATACTTAACGAAGTAACGACACCAACAATTCAATTTTCGACAAACGATTCATGTCTCCCTTTTCTCTAGAGGGCTGGGGAGCCCAGTCGGTTGGGCGCTTGCTGCCTTGCATGCGAAAGGTCGCAGGCTCGGACCCGCGTATTGCCAAAATAACTGCCCGTGCATAAACTGTTTGTTCAGCCCAAAGGTCCGACGAATAATAGAAAGAGTGCATACATTTATTATGCTCCAATGTCCCGACGCCGCGTACGATGTCGCCCTTAAAGCAGCGCATATATATACACAGGGACGAGACGTATGAACCTTCGCCAAACATCGCCACTGTTCCTCCAATACGTTATTGTTTGATTAGCTTGAGATGACAAGTGGGCACACAAACCCAATCACTAACAAGGGGGGTAGGGTTGATACATATATATTCCGGCTTGTGTGCTTGATCAGAGACCCGCTTATAAACCTTCGTCAAGTAAGACAGACACAGAAAGAATTTTTACTGTCACAGAGAGAGAAATTACACCCAGGGCAAAGGCGGGAATCGAACCCGCACCCGGTACAGTGCGCAGACTGTTAGCGGAGGCAGCTATCTTAACCACTCGGCCACCCGGGCCCCACTAACAAGGGATAATACGGGGTAAGGTAATCGTTTCCGGCTGCCTATTTCTAGCCTCTTTCAGGAGCTTTAACACAGCCAATAACGCCTCGTAATTTAGAACCCTGGTCAAGTGACGATGTCGACACCTGAGCGGGCACCCAACGGAACTTCGAGCGACATCCTACGCTAACGCCGTCGGGACTTTGGACTCCACAGATTTAACGAGCACGTCTGAGGGATAATACTTTCGGTAATGTCTTGAAGGAAGAGTGGAGGTGTCAGGCGAAGATTCACATGTCCCTTCCCTGGTCCCGTCCCTCCATGTATGACCTGCTTAAGAGTTGCGTTGGGTGCCTATTCACTTGACTGTCATTCTAAATAATGACGCCCGTCGCTAGCATCCCTCATGTAGCTCTAATGGACGGTATTTTACCTAACACTGCTGTGGCGTAATTAACTCGACCGTAGTGGTGGAGCACAATCTCTTCTTTGTTGTGGCGGGCGTCACCAAAACCAAGGATGGTTGACTAGAGCACGCACAATCCCACTCATTGGGATTGAGACCCGGTCAGCAACCAGCAAGGACACGTTTTTCCATTTACAAAATAACACTTTATTCATAAGTTCAGAACATAAGAACACTTTTCTCCAATTTTGTGACATCGAAGCTAACAGTATGAGGATGTCAGTGCGCTAACCATATCAGGGTAGAGCCGGCTATGTTTGGGGAGCTGATACACTTCTCTCAATCCATTAAAAGACTGATTGAACCAGCATTAAAATTTAACTATTAAAAAGCTTTTCTTAGCAAAGCGAACGTTAAAACATTTCCAAGTTAAAAACTCTCAATTACCACTCTCGGATCTATTCGGCAAGCCACAAGCTCTAACTGTCAACGTCCATACCAAAAAAACGCCTCCCTATTTACCGAGAGTAGTTGAGGATAAAATCAGCAACAAGGCCACCAAAAAAACAGCCATTACGAGGTTATCACAGCGCAGTTACTGATCACTATACGAACACGGCCGAAAGGGGAAAAATTGGTAGGCAGTGTCAAAAGTATATGACAACTGCCAACCAAAAAACTGACTTGAGGCTGTCTCTCTGCTTAGACAAGAAACGTGTAGCTCTAGCGCGACATTTTTCAGCTCAACCCTCTTTCCTCTAGACATCCCCAAGTGCAGCGAGGAAGAGATGGAGGACTTCCCCCGGCGCATGCGCGAGTGGCTCTTCAACATCATGCAGGACCTGGCACTGAGGGCCGAACTCGAGGACCCCTACCTGGAACTGGAGAAGGAAGCCGAGAGGGACCTCCACAAAAAGTGGACCAACGCCGTCATATGGAAGTTCTGTGACCTGGACTCCCATCCCTTCGACAGGTACTTTAGTCTTTCCGATCACAACGCAAGCTTCGAAAACACTCTTTACCCTACCTCCCCATCCGTGTGTTTTTCCAGGTAACCCATGAGCGTCGCTGTTTTCATCCTCCCCCCCCCCCCCCTACTTAGGTTTGGAAAGCAGTTGCAATTAACCTCACAGCAGATACTCAAACAAAGCAGGTTTCAAACAATGACACTCCTACCGTTTCCTGGAAAATCACACAAGGGGGTAGGGGAAGAAAATGTCTTTGGACGCTTGTGTTGTAATCAGAAGGACTAGATACATCGGCTATGCTACCGACGAATAATCATTTGCTTATAAGTCAATGCAGAGTTAAGAGTTTTGAAGCTGGACTGATTCCATTAGAATGCAGGAGAAAATGCCTTATGAACAATTACTTAAACAGGCTTCGCAGTTACTATAATAATCATAGAACTGCAATTACATTAAAAGTTGGAAAAGCTATCAAAGGTTAAAGAAAGAATCTCCACTCACTCAGTAAGGTGCTTAGATGTATCAGTAGAAAAATATTCAAGAAGAAAGTCGGTACTTGGGTTTTATTTCTTAGGACAAAGTTACCCCATTCGATGGAACTTAAAATATCATTTTACTATAAAGTTTCATATATACACCGTAAAGATTCATATCTATAAACCGTGTGGTGTAAATTACTTAGGTTCAGTACTCCATAAGTCCATATAAATATAAAAACCACACCGGATTTTTTTAAGGGGGGGGGGGCGGATTAAAAAAATTCTAGGGGGGGGGTGCGTCGTTAGCTCTGGAGGGGGGGGGGTCGGCACCTCTGCCTTTCTATCAAATGTGCATTTAATAAAGACCTTGCCTATAAGATCGGCAAGAGTAATGACACAACCCAATTCTTATGAGGATGTTAGGGTTCGAGTTGCTGTCTAGTATTCCCCCTGAAGCTACACGTATTTTTACAGATGGAAGCAAACTGGAAAACGGTTCCTGCGGTAGCGGATCCGTGATTTTTCGACCAAACAAGGAACCCATTAATCTTAGCAGAAGGACACCGAACCACAGTTCAAGCTATACAGCTGAACTAATCGCTATTCCTGATTCCCTCAGAGTAATATAGGAAACGATGAAAGGGAGGTGTGGTTAATGACCGATAGTCTTGTGCCTTACAGTATTTGAAGAATTTCTATGAGGTCAGAGTACAGCTGTGGTGATCGTCGAGGAGCTCGATAGACTGTCGCGTTTTTTCTCAGTGCATTTAGTATGGATACCATCTCGTCGGTTTGGCTGAGAATGAACTGGCTGACGACTTGCAAGGGCAGGCTGTGACCAGATCTTAGAGGGCGACAATCTGTTGACTTATTCAGAAATTGTCTCCATTTACAAAAAGACAGCAATAGACTGGAGTCCCCCTCAGCACTCTTGGTATGGCACTAAGAAACCAGGCGAGATTTCTAAATTGCAACTATGCCAGGCAAGACCAAACTGCTCTATCTCCAGATTCAGGACGGAGCACAAAGAGTTTGAAGTTTGAGGCCGGAACCAGTGACGCGTTTATGGATGTTGGGGCCATAGGCGGCCTCCGAATTTGGGGCCCCCCCCCCCCCCCCCCCCCAAACAGAAATTAGAATTTTAAAAAAATCTTAATACTGGTACAAATAAAAAAGCATGATGAAGGATGAACCAGTTTGTAAATTGGGATTCTTCCCTCTCCTTTTTTGGAACATGAAATGCTAGTGACGCAATCGGGACTGAAAAAAAGAACCATGGTCTGGGCTAAATATTACAAGAGACAAGAATTTCGCTTATACTTTTAATGCCCTTATCTTATATTTACATACTTATTTTCCATTTACAACTTTTTCTTTTTGCAAATTCGTTTATCACCTCGTCGAAATCAATTTTCTTTTTGTTTCATCTGATTCGATGTTCAGAATCGCTAAGGCGTTAAGGCGTATCTGCCCAATCATATTTCTCTGCACATTCTTTATTCTTTTTAGTGCAGAGAAAGAACGGTCTCCAGTTGCATTGCTAATCGGAATTGTTAGATAAATACGCAACAGCGTTTCCACACATGAAAAAGTCGATTTTAATTCGTGTAGCAGAAAGTTATACATTTCCGCTGGAGACCAAAGGTGTTCTTTTCTTGCAAGTATTAAAAAATGTTTTATTTCGTCTCAAACACTTTCGTTGAAGTCGTTGTTAGGCTTAATATCCTCCCTTTACTTTGTTGTAAGTTTAGTGATCATGGATTCGACTTCGTCAGCTGAAACATCTTCTTTCTCCTCATCATTTAAAAAAACAATCCGAACAGACTATTGATTTTCTTATAGGACTTCAGTCTGTTATCAAGTTCAAAAATTCACTTATCACAAATAACATTAACGGTATTAATTTTGAAGTTTTCTCGTCCATTAACAACAATCTCATTATCCACGTTTTCGTCGAAAAATACAGTACGTTTCTACAGTGCGTCGAAAAATACATTGCGTTCTTTTTACAATGCATTAAATCTCAATCAAAGTTGAAAAAATTTCCAGTGTACCGTTACTATGCGATTGATTTTCAAAAATGGATATCTGTATTGTCTAAAATCTCCCGTCAAAAACAGATTTTGTAATTTTTATTACAATAAAAGTGGTGTTTTTTTTTTGTTTAATCGGGTTTGGTTTAAACGGGTTTTTTGGTCAAACAAATCGGGGGCCAACAAACCGTAGACAGACAGTATATAAATATTTGAAAGAATTGGAAATTCTCGGAACTCCGTGACGTCATGCTTGTATAGTTCGGTAAAAGGAGACACGAAAAAGCGACAATTCGGCGGTCGGTCAATTATTATGTTTGTATGCAAACAGTTGTAAGTCTAGGTATTTATTATTAATTTTGAAATTTGGGGGCCCTCGCAATCTTGGGGCCACAGGCGGCCGCCTCTAACGCCTATTGGTAAACGCGTCACTGGCCGGAACCAAGCTGTTCCCTGACTTCCTCAACTGTCGTGGAGGTGTTCAAGCCAGTCCCGAGCACATACTCCATTGCCTCGGTTTGACGTGGAAGGACGTCAACGACGACCGACTTTTCTTTTTGGACTTTCTCAGGGTTACACACATCATGGAACTGGTCTAATTTTGACCCAGGGATATGTAAAAAAAAAGAGTTAACACTAATTAAAGAAAAAATATCGTTTTTAAAACAGTGTATTTAAGGAGAAGTTATTAGCTTTAAAAACCAGGGCCCATCAGTTACCTTCCAATTCTTTAGTAACCTAATTTGACGGTAGATGTAAGATTTACACACAAATTTTAGTGGAAACTTATGGGGGAAGTGGATAAGAGGTTGATTTGGAATGCGTAAAATAAGATTGATGGGTGGGAAATACGTGTTGGTTAAAAAATGACGAACATTTTGAACATCTGCCTAATTATAGACTCGCATTTTTACGATAAAATAAAATGGGTGATTAGGCAAAGAAATTTATGATTTTGATGCCTGAATCACTTCAATTTAAAAATAATTTCCAATGTTTCTATAGCAGATCTTTTATTCGTCAATAGGAGCAAAAATATAAATAAAAATGACAAGTAGTACTGGAAGTATTTGCTGTATGTCTGCTCGGTCGACGATCTATCGATCATAATTTTTCAATCGCACGATGATAAAGTATTGCGCTTTGCTTCGCGTGTCCTAATTTTAACTTCGAAACTAAAGTGAATGTTTTCTCATGTAGGTCTGTGTCTCGTCACGAGCTCTTCCCGATCCGGGCTCCATTGTTGGCCATGGAACACTGCATCGCTCCATTTTTGGATACTTGCGACGCAGACGACGACCACCGTATCTCCCTCAAGGAGTGGGGTCTGTGTCTGGGACTCAAAGAGAGTAAGTATTATTCACTGTGAAAAAATCTAGTAAGTTTACAAGTTTTTTTTTTGGCCAAGCAAAAGTCCCAGCCATATACTCACAAATTAATGTTTTTGCCCGTTGCTCATAAAATTATATTGTAGCCCGGAAACTATTTGCCTCATTTATTACGACCAGTGACCGTAAAATTATATTTTGTCTTGTGGAGTGCGGGTTCTATTCCTGCATAAATTCGTTTACAGATGGCTGGGTTTATAAACAGGAGCTTTCTTGACAAGAGATGGAGGTTTTGACATCTCGGCCAATGATATTTAATTTCTTTTAAATACTTTTTTTTCTTGGCAGGCGGTCAGTGAGAATGAATGTCGATATGTCATATTTACGTGACCTTTACTAGCCAATCAGATCAGGGCATATACGTTGAGTTTCTTCTTCAGAGATGAATGTTGAGAAAATATGGTTTATTTATCGCTATTATGGTTATATTATCTCTAGAACGGGCGAGGGTACAAAAATTTACTTTTTTTACAGTATTTAAAAGGTGACGAAAAAAAATCGGGGCTTGATTGCGTCAAGGAAGTCATAAATTGACGTTTAATATTATAGTTGTTGTAAATGAACTTTCTGTAATGAATTGATTTTTGTTTTCAGATGAAATTGAAGACAAATGTGCAAATATTCGAGATAGTGCGGAGTAAGAGACATTCATGTCAGCCTTTAAATAATTTACTGCCATTAGATTTAGTAATTTACAGACGTGTTTCTGAACGTGAATTCTCCTGTGCCAAAGCATTTTTAATCTTTATACAAAAGGAACTACTGTGTGTGTGTCAACGTATTTGCGTGACTTTGTCCGTGCAATCTCTTTTTATAAATACTTTTTTTTAAGTGGTTTTCCGTCTCAATTTCTTTGTACTTTTATTCTTGTTTTTAATTAATTTACTGACTGTATATAGTAATGTTGTTATGGTTATCATGTCTGACCCCCACGGTCCGTGAGCCCCCAAGACCCGTGATCGAATACGGATCTTGGGTATGAATAAAAATCTTGCTAAGCGAAACAAGTTTTTTCCCATTAGTTTATGTAAATCAAAAAAATATAAGGCAAGTAGGCTTAAGTATTAATACACTTCTATAGGATAAATTAAGTAACATTAAAACTAATTTTGAAAACTGAAAGTTAAATGTTTTTATTCTGAGAAAGGTATAGTGCAAGCCTCATTCTTGTTAACTTATTTAGCGCATCAAATAAACATACTTCAACTTTGTGACAAGATTTTGATATCAAAATACAAAGTTAGCTTAATATAATTTAGAGATTAATATAGCCTCAAAAAACAAGCCAGGTTGATCTGTCCTACAAGTCAACACATTACATCAACTTGGCTTATAAAATCTTAATTTCTACAAAATTAACTTATAAGCAAAGACTCATTCTAAATTCTTTGATGACATTGATTGATAATTATTAACTATAAGTTACACAGGAAATAAAAACCAATTTATTGACTAATTTTTCCATTCACTTATTACAGTTTAATTCATGTGAATTTTACATACAAATGAAAACAATTTTTCAAGTATGATACGCAGTTGGACAAACACAAATATATAAATAATGTACTTTGATATTCATAGGATGGAAACAATACGAATTTAATTATACAAATTACATTAAAAACACTTTGAATTTTAATCTTCAATGATTTTTCAATATAAGTAATACTACCATTTTCATGTACTTTTAGTTCATTAACCCTTTTAGTCTCAATGACAATTTGGCATCATCATTTTAGATTTTTTTTTATCGTCTATAGCCATTTATGATATGAAAAAGCACATCATTCGATTCTTCAAACGTTTTTCTATTAGAAAATATTTTTTATTAATCCCAATAGATGGTCAGCCCTATTATTTTTTTTAAATTATGATCAGAAACATGATGATGCCAAATGGCATCACTGGGACTGAAAGGGTTGAACAATGAGTGTTAACAAAGCAAATAACTCTTTAAAAAATTTGGCCAATTAAAGTATGTTTGAATTGCACTCAATTGCACCTGTATGTATGGCCAAAGCACAAGTTACAATATAACGTGTGACTTGTAAATGACACTGGAAAAAAACAGTTACTCTAGCGGAAATTTCCTGTGTACGGTTTAACACTGTTTCGCTTACATTACGGTCTAACCCCGTTTTCTTATGTTAATCTTACTTGTTAACTAAAGTTTTAAAAGTTGAAAATTGGAAGGAATTCGTAATTGTAACGTTTCTCAACTTTTTTTAAAATTATAATTTCAGAACAAGTATATGATATAAATTAAACTTTTGAGCAAAAAATGGCACCTTCTTTGACAGAAAAATATATGAAGGGTATATCTTGGACTTTTGATATTATAGAATTTTGGCAAAAAAAAAACATTTTTAGGGCGAAATTGGAAAAGCGGATGGAATTTTAGTACAAAAATATTTGTAATCCACAATTTTTTTGAGTTTGGAAGGTTATATTCCTTTACATATATAGAAAAAGCGCCCCCCCCCCCTGCCAAGATTTCTTTACACTGTTCGCAGTCACAAAAGCCTTTATACTAGGTAATTCTTGGATAGAACCTTGATTTTGGCATTACCATCCTATAAATTGATTATGCATTAAAAAACTCAATTTAAAATATCCTATGTAGTGGTAATTTCTGCATTTTAAATATGTCCTCATCCTCACAGAGGCAGATGGTTAGTGATGGGTTGCAATATCTATGCATTAGAGCTACACAGGGGACATTGGCGATGGGCGGCGAAATTTAGAACCACAGTCAAGTGACGAGCCGACACCTGATTAGGTACTCAACCCATTTTCAAAGAGTGACATCGTAAGCGACGGAGGGACTTTGGAGCAGATTTAAAGTGCACTTTTTCTACACGAGGTATTATTCTTCGGACTTTTTAGCTTCACATGCCGTTTATAGGTTTAAAGTAGTTTTGGTGATGCCCGGGCTCAAATATGGGACCTTTCACATGCAAGCACCTTACCCACTAGGTTCCCAGCTCCATTCTGGAGAGAGGACATTGCTTCAAGAAGGAATTAACATGCACCAGTCCTTTCTACATGGAGTATCGTTTTCCCATTGCAATTTAATACATAATCTATTTAAAGAATGGCAGTGTCAAAGACCGTATTACAACTGATAATTCAAAGGCTACACATTATCAACTGAACTATTACACTGTATTGACATTTTAGCCCATCGTGCTATGGTATGGTGGTACATATTTGATATATGCTCTAATTGAAATTTTATCTTTAATCAATTAAATTTCTTAATTGAAATATTATAAGTTATTATAAGTAAGTTACCTTACTAGATACATTTTTTACTCCGTTTCAATTTCTTGTTAAAACGCATGGAGTAAAAAATGTATCTAGTAAAGTAACTTATAAATTCTTAAACTTATTTAACTCTGTAAATTCTTATGCATTACAAAGCTACTCAAAGAGTAACAACTGTACTAGTATTTTTTGCATTTTTTGCAAAAGCTAGTCTATTTTATACTCTCAGGTTATATTTTAAAATTAAACTATTTTCATTTGCACTAGTACTTGCATAATCTTTACTTTATATACATTGGCACCTATGTTACGCTAATCTGATACTAACATATTACGCTAAATAGGGAAAATAATATTTAAGCTTGAAAAATAGAATTTTCATAATATTTTTTTTAATTTTGAATTTCAGTAAATTTAATTTTTACATTATAGATTTTGGGTGAAAACCATCATATTCAATTGTTTTATAAAATATAAATATACAAATAAAAAATAAGCAGATTTTTAACTGAATTTCTTCATTGAACTGTTTGCATTTTGTAACCCATTAGTGCCTGTATTGCTTTTTAGGAACATTTATGATTTTGCAAAATTGCCATCAATTCGACAGAATTAACCTTAACAGATGAGTTGTGCTCTAATTTCAGATAAGGTTTTAAGTGATTTCCATTTTAAAAAGTATGTATTCCTCCTCAATCCAGTAACATAAAAAAAAACCTTCAGAAAATGTGTTCAGAAAAAATATTTCAAAAATAATTTAGGCATTAATGGGTTACCGTATACTTAATTGAAAAACAATAGTAATAAAAAACATAATTTTACTTTAAAAAATTGTCATCCAATTTACTTTAAAATTGTCCCTAAATGCCAAATAGTCAAGTGAACAAACCAATTTATTACAAATAGTTTAGCTGGTTTTGTAATTTCAAATGCTAAATTAAATAAACATAAATTTCTTTTAAATATGCTATTTTCATGATGTTATATATCAGTGTATATTTTTCATATAAAAACTGAATTAAAATTAAAAAAAAAAAACTATTAAGTAAAGCACAAACATTTACATTCTTACAAAACCTTCAAAATTTGAATTTAAATAACCATTATGATGGGTTTTAATGGCAGGAATTAGTTATGGTTGTACTTAAAAATATTTCTTTGGATATTTGAACATGATTTATGAATTTTGTTATAAAAAAACTTATTTAAGAAAATAGTTTAGTCACCGGTGGTTCTGGCAAAGCACCACAATTAAAGCATTTACGCACATAGTAAGGGGTATGCTAATCTACACATCGGCAATGCTTTAAATATTTTCATTTACAAAGTACAAGTTTCAAGTAAGGTATTTGAACAACTAAGCAAAACTTTAAAAGAAAATTATATAACAAAAAGAATAAATCCTAACTAGAACAAATAAAGAACCAAATGTGACACGCAATGTTAAAAAGGAATACTTAAAAGTATAAATAAAAAGATATAAAATGAAAATATTAATTAAAATAATTAAAAATTACTATAACAAAAAAGGTTATATGTAATCATAAATTTTAAAGGATAAAAAAAATAATAAAAATAATTACTTAATACGGAATAAAGCAAAAATAAAATTTTAATTACAATGAACCACACTTGAAACACTATAAGCATATTTCAAACACTCAAAATAATCAATATCGCACACATAAAAATAAAAAGGTATTATACGAAAATTTTCAGATTTTACAAGCTCTTATATTAACACACACAAAATCTTTGTACAATATATGTTCGTATACACATTGAAACCTACAAATAATTGCCAAATTTAACTAGCAAGGATACAGTGTAGATGTGTGACAAGAAAGAGGAGAAAGCTGTGCTACAGCTTTGGATATTGTCTTCAAGGAGGTACCAAAATTAAGTATCAAACTAACTACACTATTTTTAAATCAAGATGGAACAGGTATCAAATTGCAAAGATTCTAGATATAGAAGCTCTCTAAGGCTTTCTCAGTTATTTTGGTTTTAAACTTCATGCAACTAATAAAACATTTCAATTTTTATTTAAATAACAGTATTGCAAACTTTTGAATTGCTTTTTAAACATTATGCGATAAAAGGGAATAAAAATGTGAATTCACTTCCAATGTACCCAGATTGGTTTTTTAACATAATTTAATTGGTACTGTCAAGCTATTGCGATATCTGGCCAATAGCATCATAGTAAATAATCAGTGAAAAACTGTCAATTCTTCTCTTAAAGTTTAGTTTGCATGAAAGAACAAACATAGAGCCATCACAAATTAAAAAAATATTTTTTTTAAGTCGAATTTGATGACAGCTAATTTTTAAGTAAAAACCATAAATTTTAGGAGATAAATAAAAGATTAACCAAACTGTAGTTCAATAAAGCATCATTTATAGTATTTCAAAATTACTACAGACATAATGTAATACTAAATATCTATATAAACTATTGTGAACATTGCCATTACAGACTAAACTATACTTTATTTAATAATTGCTTTTATGTCTGAGCTACTAATTTATATATTGTATACTTTTCAACTGACTGAAGTTTTTATTCGTATTTTTCTTGCTTAAAAATAGCCCTCAACCTAACCTTCGGATATTTTTTTCAATCGATGTATATTAAAAAACAAAAGTTATGTAGATAAAATATTTTTAATTTTTTTAAAAAATTCTGAATATAGGCAGGTTGGGGGAATTAAAAGTATACCACAAGAGACTTTTGGGGCTTAGTCGGTATCAGCAAATATCCCATCCTGAATTGCCTCAGGCTTATGGGGTTTAAATACATTGAGCTTTCAAATTTCTAACAACCTCCCATAATCTTTCCTCAAAATAATGCATCACTCAAGAATAATACAGTAGCTTTAGGGCCAAAAAATGAGGTAGTAGGACTGAAATTATAACTATACTATTTATAAGTTGATATGATGATATATTGTAACAATATTAATAGGAAAATATACACTGGTGTTTTGAATGGAAAGAATTGAGTTATTTTCAAACATATCTCTTAGTTCATTTTTAATTATATTTGGTAGGCCATTTCCATTTGCAAATTTCCAAGAACCGTTTCTTCTGAAGTTTTTAATTGTGAAAAAATATAGTACAGGTATAGCAAAATAATAATACATTAAAAACAAGTTTTTTCCAGGGTTGGTCAATACCATTAGTACTGCGGTCTTTTTTCTTAGATCATACAAAACATCATTATAATTGGAAAAGCCTATTTGCCGATATTTGTCATAAACAGTGAATTCTTTTCATTTCAAACACCAATGTATAAGTCAAGTGTCTTGACACCATATTTATTTCAAAACAATTTTACACATGCATTTGTGATAAAATTGAGCATATAAAATGACTTTCAGCATGCAAAAAATGCTAATAGCCTGAAAATTTTATCGGAAGATCTTCGAAAGCAGTTTGTAATCACAGCTCAGAGTTAAGGCATAGATATATTACTTTCTGTTCTTTGACTGGCCTATCCTTGTATGTTGGCATTCAATAGTACCATAAATATCAAGAATTGAACGTAGGACCACTGGACAGGCTGATAACACTATCTGGAATAAATGTTATAAAATAACTAAATATAATATTAAAATTTAATACATAAGATTTTTTGGAATTATATGTAATTATAATTATTGCACGCTAAATTTTAGTTAAAAAGTAACAAAATATTATTTTTTTTAAAAAGCAACAAAATGTTTTGAAAAATCTACATATAATTTGTTAATCTCTGTCTTTAGTCTAGTATTTGAGGCTTTTGTCAATTTAATTCATACTGCAAAACACAAAATAGCTCATGCTGATGTATCTAATAACTCTAGGCAATAAACTCAGTTTGTTGAAAAGCATTAAATTGCTTTCAACAGGTTAAAGGTGGAAAAAATAATTCTGAAGATATGATAAAAAAAAAGTAGAATATAAGACTTATTTAAGTTTGAAAAGTCTAAAAATTTATTATTAACCCCACTTTAGAAATATTGAACAGATATTCACAGGAAAATTAATACGAACCCCAATAGCAGTATTCACTGATGCTCTTCTAAAACTTTTCATTCTTGTCAACTGGTTGAAGTTTGACCTTGTAAAGCATCAGTTGTTAACCTTTCAATTTCTGATATCAGCCTTTCAGTTTCCATGTCTAACTGGGTAATATGAGTACTGAAAATTAAAAGTAAAAATAAATATGATTAAATTAGCATTCAGTGAAACATTTCATAATATACTAATGTGGAATAGGATTATTGATATTGTAATGGAACATTGATAGTTTAAATTCCCAAGCATAACACATAATGTAAAATTATTCAATTATTAAAATTACAAGTAGCAAATATCCCAAAACAAATAGTTAAAGAGCTGCAGAATATTAGGCATCATGCAAAAATGACAACTCTTTTGAATTGATTTTTTCAGGGTTTAGTTGCTTAGCTACATTGGTTTTCATTTTATTATTGTTAACCTTAAAGAATGAAAAGCTGTATGAAACAATTTTTCAATCACAGCATATAAAAGTGTCCAGTTATCAATAACATAAACCACCAGTGGCGGCTCGTGGCATACAGCAAGTACAGCCGGGCTGTACCTAAATATTCAGAAAAAGCAAAATCCCAAATACGATCATACATTTTTTATTCATTTCTGTATTTTGCCTTAGAAGCGATTATGCTTTTTCTGTGTTAAACTGTTAACGGAATACTTTTGTTTCTTAATTTCAATATCCCATTTAAAAAAAATTTTATAAAATGGAGCTCCGCTATAATAAAGTATGCTTAAAGTAAAATGATAAGTTTTTTTAAAAATAATTTTAGATACTTTTTTAATGATATGTTTAGCTTAGAAAAGTTTGGGGCGTTGCTGTAGTTTTGGCTGCATCAACATTTTTGACCACGGGCCGCCACTGTAAACCACTGTAGTTTGTTTAATTTTACACTTGCTTCACAGTTGAAGAGCTTAGTGGAAGAACGTGCTAAGTGACATTTTTGAAAAAATTGAGATTTTTGTGTCAATGAACATGTCACTAACTTCTTTAACGATAACGAGTTCCCCTTTTTCATAGACTTTCAGTATAATGTATTTTTTACAGTTTGCAAGTTCCGTTTTCAACAAATCCGAGTACAAACTAAAAACTTTAAAGCTCACTTTCTCGTCTTCGCCTTTTTTGTCACTTAGCATGTTTTTCCACTAAGCTCTTCAGTTCACCATCTATTTACATTCTCTGAGGAATGCAGACTTTTAAATGTGTCACCTGACTGTAAGGTTTTCCAGCTAAACAGTTTTTAAAAACTAATAAATTTTATAATTTTACTAAATTTTTTAATTTGAAGTATTGTGTAGTCATTTTTAGTCAACTGTACAGAAATATAATTATAAAAAAATTAAGAAAATTAAATTTCAATATAAAATTATAATGCAGTGCCAACAAGTTTGCATTTCAGTCAATATACTTATCCCTTACAGCAGGGGTTCCCAACCTTTTTGCACCTGCGTACCACTTAACTTATTAAGAAATTTTCGCGTACCACCATACCTAAATATTTTAATAAACGTATAATATTTACTCTTCTAAAAGTGTTCAAATTACTTCATATTTAATGGTTAGATATTAGTTTATTTATAACATGCTTATAATAAAAGAGAAATAAAAACATTAAAATGGTATTAATTAAATGGTAAAATATTAATTTACAGTTTTCTTTATTACCCATAGGTCTAAAAACATACAAATAAAAAAATTGTACAAACTCAGCAAAAAATTAATCATCATACAAAATATAATTTTATAGACTTAAGTGCGAAACTTGTTGTTGTTTGCCTGTGATTAAAATATCAACATTAGGAGTAATGAAACTTTTATCTTCACTCTTAAGTCTTCTTCAACACTTATTCTGCTTCTATGTTTTTCTTTTATGTACAAGAGTTCAGAAAATCAACTCTCACACAAGTAACTTGTAACAAATGGCATCAAAAATAGCAGAGTTTGCCGGAAAATCAAAGGGTACTAGGTTTTATATCCGATCCAGATGTTAAAGATTTATCTTTAAAACAATGTTAATATTTAAAATAACGAGTAATATGTTTGCGAGCTCTCTGCTCATCCGTACAGAAGCTATTAATAGTATCATGTTGCTCACAACCGGTTAGGAATTATAGATCATTGGCACACTGCAGGATAAAGTGTAGTGACCAGAGACATTATAATTAATTATTAAAATGTTTCAATCAGGGAAAATAAAAGTGTGTAACAATCAATATTATTTACTTCATTTCAAATTTAACCATCGATTTAAAAACAGAATACAACTGATTAAAAAACAAAGAGTTTTTTACCTAGTGAAATGACCATCCCACTCCAGCTCTTCGTTTCCATTCGAGACTGGCGTTGAGAGCTGGGAACAGTCTGCAGTGTCGGACGAGGGGTCTTCGCGCGCAGAAAAGTGAGTGACAGGTGACAGTCCTGAAACATGACAGAATCAGGGGTCGAGTACATTGATATCATGAAAATTAAGGTATTTTAGGGTCTGAATTTCAAAAATATATCAGCCTAATTCAGGTCCAAAATTAAAAGGGATTGTAAAGTATACTTATGTTAAGAATATTCTGAACAAAAGTATTTATAAAGACTAATAAAAATTAATTTGTATGTTTTTTATGGGAGTTAACTTATCTGACTTTGTCAAATAAAACTTCTGTCTAAGAGGAACAAGTAAAATGGAATTCAAGTGGCTCTTTTTTTTAAAGAATTTTTTTTTTAAAAATTAGATGCAAAATCATTTGATAACTAGAATCTTAAATTGAAACTTGTCTCGATTTTTAATAAAAACATTTATAATTATTTCTCAAACTAATTTCACTTCAATGAAATTTAATATAATTCCATAAAAAATATGCACAACCCTATTTTATAAGAATATGGGCCTTTTTAACAGATTTTAATATAGAAGAAAAGCTGCACAGCATCAAGCCTGTTAGCAATTGCTCCTAAATACCTGCAAAATGATTTGTTAAAAAAATATTTCAAAAGTACTGATTTACCATCTTCATTCTCCCATTCTAAATCTACGGAGGAGGAAGGACTGCTACCAGTTGCTTGATCTTTCAGTTGACCATCACTAGCATGGGAACTCTCTCCTGCTGAATATAAATTAATTAATAACTGGATATAGGTTATTTAATTACTAAAAGTTTAAAGGGTAATAAAAGGATAATTAATTAATTAAAGTTTAAAGAGTAATAAAAGGATAATTAATTAACAACGAAATTAAACATAGTTTAAATTAGATATTCATTCAAACTAAAAAGCAGTAATCATGAAGATAAATCTTTTGTTAATTTGTATATTTTTTTAAACAGTTTGTATTAATAAACAACTAACAAGAAAATCCCTCATTCAGGATGTTTTGAAATAGAGCTAACACATTGGGTTGTTGATATAGGGTTTGATTCTCTTTTAGGTGTACTGTATAAAAGAAATAATTAATAGTTTTTCACAAAAATTGCAACTTCCTAAATATTTATAACAATCCATGTGTTTTGAAATTATACCAATGTAATAATAAAAGGTTTGACCAATTTTATAAAGAAATTTTTTAGGGGAATTTTAGATCTTTATAAATTGTAAATAGGAGGTTTAATGGATCTCTACTGCATATGAAACACTACACATTTAAAAAAAAATAGCAAAGAAAACATTTATCTCAATATATAACAACTACCTCTTTCAATAGAAGATTCTTTGCCATCCATATAAAACTTTTCTCTGAAAGAAAAAAGAAGATAAAACAAATTATACTTCCTAACAACTAAAAAAAGTCTAACTATTAATGAAAACTTAAAAATTTATACAATTTGAAAATTATCTGACATTCATACACAAATTTGAAAATTGACTGACATTTATACAAAAATTTGAAAATTCATTGCTTTACTAACTTTACTCACAATGCCCACAAAGTAGGGATGCACCGAATATTCGGTTACTATTCGGTATTCGGCCACTTTAGCCGAATATTCGGTTAGGCCGAATAGTCAGCCGAATGGTGAAATTTAAAAATTTCCAAATTTTTTCAAGTAATCATCTTATAAAACGTCGAAAAATTTCCAAACAGGGCTTGTTTTCTTTTATAATAGACTCAAATTCTTAAGTTTTAGTTATTTATAATGTGAAATCAAGCGTTATATTAAATAAACATGTCTTTTTAAGTTAACAGTTACAATGAGTGGGCTTTAAAAAAAAATTACTATGTATATCACAATTGTAATTTTTTTACTAAAAGATAAAAAAAAAAGTGAATTGTATAATAATATTGTAAGCCATGGTTTTATTATTTTTTTCTGATTTTCATTCTACACCAGATCCACCTATTTTTGTTTTCATACTTCCGTTTTCGTGTTGTGATTTTACCAATTTACACTTTTTTAAAGGCTTGTTTTAATAACAAACGAGTACTACTTTATTCTGTGTTGCTTCAATTAAAAATTTAATAGCTATATTGTATTAAAATGATTGTGCGATTGTGTACTTATATGTTTATATTTAATTGAAATTGAAGAATAATAAATACAACTTACTTAGATCCGACAAAAAATAAAAATTGGTTTTGGTAGGCCGAATATTCGGCTTAGACTTTGGCCGAATATTCGGTATTCGGCCAAATTTGGTATTCGATGCATCTCTATCACAAAGATATATTATTTATGGACGATTTTACTCATTATGTTACCTTTTCAGCAATGCAATTCCATTTGGCCAATTAATGACCAATTAGGTAAACTTAATCAAAGAAAAGCCCACAACTAATAAAGAGCTGGAACACACAGTAATTCAAGAAAAAATTATCTGCTTTTTTTTAAGTATATTACTCACAATTTCCACAAGGCTGCATGGTCTACGGCTAGTTTGGCCGGATTAACTAGTTCTGTTGACTCTTCAGCGATTCCTTTGACTTTAATAGCTTCCTTAATAGCCTCAACAGTTGCTTCTTCCTGAAGTTCCAATGATTCATTGTCGAATCCAAGCTAAGCATATGAATTCAGTTACCATTAAAATACAAAGTTGGAGATAAATACATGACATATTATAACTTAACCCTCACTCTCCTTAATCATATATTTTTTTTAACTTAATAACTTATAGTCGCCTAGATCGATTGTTCCTACAGAAACTGTTTAGTCATCACATTTTAAAGTTCATCTTTCAAACTTTCTCATAACTCTGATTGGTCAGTGGAGGAGGGTTGGAGATTTTTCGCCAATTTTGTGAGCATTCGTTCACACTCTCTCGTCGACTGCAGTCGACAAATCAACCTTCTCCTGAGGATAGCTGTTAAATAAAAGATCTTTAATTACTCCAAAGTTTCCCTGTCGACTTATTTTACATAAGTCGACAGGGTGTGGTTGGGATGTTAAAGTACTAAGTGATATTAAGGATATATGAAAAAGATAATTTAAGTTATTAAGTTAAAAAAATATAAGAGTAAGGAGAGAGAGGGTTAAGTTATAATATGTCATACATTTTATGCATAGATGTCGGACATAATTTTTTAAAAATTGAATTCGGAAAGTATAGACATGACATAAGTTAATAGGTAGAATTTACTAAAGCAATAATTTGACTACACACATTTAATGCCCTTCCAGTTACAGTGCAAGCTTTGAAAGCACTTTTTCCCCTTACCTCTTCATGTGGTTTACCAGGAAGCAGCCTGAGCATTGATGTTCTAAACCCACCTAGTTTGAGGCTCACTATGATGTTACTAGCAATTGCTTTTCAAACCCAAGTAGTGAGGGAGGAGGGGAATGGTGACGCTCACACAGTTTCTTGGAAAACCACATCAAGGGATAGGGAAAGAAAATCTTTTGCAGCTTCATTGTAATCAGAGAGAGTATAGCAAGGTTGTTGCAAGGGGATTAGTGAGAAAATCTAGAAGCAATCACATTTTATTGACCTTATTTTTAAAGGACTTAATATGTACTTCTCATTCATCAAATTGTGCGGAAAAATCAAGAGTTTAAGTGTCATAAATTAATGTTTGGAAGAAACAAACTACATTTTTAACAATTTGTAAAAAAAAAGTACAGGTACAACTTTTTAAAAAACTTGTGAAATATTGTTTGGTCTGTATGGGAAAAAAGGTAAATTAAATACCAGTTAGACTATTCAGAGATAAAAAAAATAACTTCAAGATATTAAACTAGTAGTTTACAGATTTTTCAGGGCTCTGGAAATTATTTTTTTAGGAGTTTTTCTTAGCTGCCCAAAATTACTGATTTAATTCTTAGATGTAGGTATGACCTTAGGGAACGAAATTCTTGAGAACAGACTACACATAACAGCGATTAAATTAAGCGATTTAGAGCAAATTAAACACAAATTTAGAAGTTTTATGTTTAAGGTTTGTTTTAATGTCTTTAAAACTAACAACATCTTTTTGAGATATTCTTACAAAATAAAAATTTGAACAGAGCAATACCAGGCTCAAAGGACACAAAAAAATTAACTCATAAAAAAGTAATTTAAATAACAAAACTGAAAAAAAAACTACCTCAAACAAAGTATCAGATTCTTCACTTTCAGAGTCATGCAATAATGAAACATCACTGGATTCTAATTCTTTTTCAAGTGATAATAAACTGAAAACAACATAAGAGACAACTAAAAACTATGGGTACATGCAAAAAAAAGATAAATTGGGGAAAACTTAAACAAAGCAATACAATTATGATTAAAATATTGTATGAGAAGATAAAACAATTATTTTTTTGTAATTGAAATATTAGTGTAATTATTTGCTTCCAGCACAAAAATCAGTGATTTAAACAAAACAAAATACAAAAACATATTTATCTCTACATAGTTCAATGTATGATCATTTAGAATAAAAAAATATATCAGTTTTTGAAAATTAATTTTCTTTGGTATTTGTCAGCAATTTTTTAATGCATAAATAAGTTAAAGTTTCAACAACAATTCATGTTTTTAGTTCAGTTAACTTTTTGTTATAAATTTGTAGAATTTGATTGCTTGTGATAGATTTTATTGAATAGGTTTAAGTAGCATGATAAATATATAGTTGGTAATTAATGTGTAGCAAAAACCCCAATTAATAAAAAAAAAACAGAAAATACCAGAAATTATGTAGTGCTTTATCCTTAGGCCTTATGAAAACTTTCAAACCAAATAACATGAAACAAAGGGGAAACTACAAAACACAGTAGAAAGCAACAATTAACTAAACATACAGGGAAAAGCATTTAATGGATATTTACCTGACCCCTTACACAGCTTAGCCATGATGATATACTGAAGAAAAGTACGGAGGATAAGAAACAGATACAAAGCACAACAAAGTAGGACTTGTACGTACATAAATGTTATTCAACTATAATTGACATTATATTAAAACACTGTATCTTTTCATGTTATTTATTGAAACATAATACTATAAAATTTAATTTGGAAGAAATACAAAATATATTAAAGTTGGAAAAATCATTAAAAAATGAGCATAATAAAAAAAATTACAAGGTGTTTTTGAAGTTATTGCTAAAAAAAAATAAATGTTAAAACAAATTTACAAAAAAAACCTCTTAATACTAATTGATTCTGACCAAGCTATAAATTGTATCACAGTTTTTTAAAAAGAGAATATTTAATTGAAACCTTAATTTTTTTTTAAAACTAACATTAAGAAATATAAAGCACTCTTATGCAATTACCTTAGTGGCCTTGGTGCTGGTTGCTAAAAATACATTAAAAATTAGTAAATATTTTAGCATATAATCAAAATACATTATTAAAATCACTATATAAACACACTACAAATATTTTAAATATAATACATAAAAATGAAAAAGATTTTTTTTAACAATATTTTTCCGTAGTTTCTAAATCATTTGTGCTAAAAAGGTTTACTACATATAAGAAGTATCTGCAATATCATTAAACAGAAATAAATGGCAAGTCATTTATTACTGTACAAACACTACATCTTTCCATTTTTTTTTTTTTTAAACCTTGTTTGAGATAAAAATTTATTTACTTTGATAAAAAGTTGGCAAAAATTTATTTACCAAATTTAAACCCTTTCAAAACGGACAGAGTAGTGTAGTAAGACCTTAACTGTAGCATTCTATAAATGATCAAATAAAAAGCGGACCAAATAAATAGTTGTGTGAATATTAAAATTGCTATACATTATAGTTAGATAGTGCAGGGACTGATTGCTTTTCATTGAACTTACAAATTACGAATAGATCTAAAAATTAGAACTTGACTTAGAACTTAAAAATTTCATTAGATTAGAGATCAAAATTATAAAACCTTTATATGTGCGCTGAATATTAGTGCGCTGTACATCATTGAATCTCTCTATTAATGTAAAAATGGAATTTAAAACTTTTTTTTTAAATTATGCATGCATATGAGAACAATTCAATAAATATACAGATATTATTTTACTTACATCATCCAAAAACATGTCAAACTGTAAATAAAGAAAAAAAACATTTGTAATCTTAATAAAAATTAATACAAGTACATACTGCATGAATTGTTTAAATTATTTCATTCTGGAGAAAGATAATAAACAAACATAAAGCTTTTATTTTATCTATTTATCGCAGGCTCAATGTATGATTAGGGATTTTACAGAATATATATAATATATTATATATATATATATATATATATATATATATATATATATATATATATATATATATATATATATATATATATATATATATATATCATTTTCTGTCAAATATATTCATTTCATATATATACTAGCAAATTTATACCCGTTCTACGCACGGATTTAAAAAATATCAAATCGTTCCAAATATGTGTACCATATAACCTGTTATAGGATTATAAACTTATGTTTTTGTTCTTGCTCGTTATAAAGTATAAAATCCCGTTTCATTGCCTTAAAATTCCAAAATGAAAAATACGCTATAAAAGCACTCATAAATGTCATCACAATTCCCTCATAAATACATAAAACCTTTTAGCTAATTTGGCACGTTTTGGGAAAAAATTTGGCGAAAAAATAGATATAGCTACAAACACACCCATTATACAGCTCTAACAGAATGAACTTCGAACAACCGACCAGCTTATAAATTATTTATAAAAGAAATTGCCCAGTTGGCGGGTTTCAATTAATAATTTGACGAGTTTGGCAACGTATTTGCCGAAAAAATAAAGACGTAAAACACTAATATGCAGCTCTAGTGCGATGGCCTTTATTAACCATCATAGTTCAGAGTTCAGTAATAGATTAACTATACATTTATTGCTTAAATATGCATACATGCAGTCAACAGAAAAATTCATGAAAAAATCATCAAATAAACCCACAATAAAATCCGGGACTGGAGACTGGCGGAATTACGTCACTTGAAACATGTCGATTATTTTTCAAATAATGAATTTAGTTTCTGAAGGTAATGGCAAAAGAATAAATAAACATTTTCAATTTTAAATGTTTTTGTTAAAAGTTTTATTTAATTTTTTCAGCCGATGGCATCAGGAAAGTAAAAAAAAATATCGGATTTGAGCCAAACAGTTGTAGTTTTTTCAGAAAATGCGAATTTTCTCTAAAAATAGAACATTTTGAAACCTGAAAGTTCAAAAATCATAATCTAAGTATGAACTACGCATTTGTGCCAAGTTACGAGTCAAACAAATGTCTAGTTTATGAATCTATAAGACACACATACATACATACAAAACTGCTTTATATATATATATATATATATATATATATATATATATATATATATATATATATATATATATATATATATATATATATATATATATATATATATATATATACATATACATATATATATATGTCTGTGTAACTCAAAATGAAATTCACTTAGTAAAAACAATTGACGGTACTGCTAGCGTATTATAGTCTTGATTTGGCGACTTACCTTTGCAGCCAAGTAGCGAAAACGTACTTAATTTGGTAAACATTCCAGTTCAACTCAATAGACATACTATTTCATCTACCAACTACAGCAACCCTGCGTTTACTTTTTCACGAACGCCAAAATGGCAAAAGCGGCCAAATAGCATTCCGGCCATAATACGCTAGCGGTTCCCAATTGACACTAAAGCCACAAGAATAAGAGAAGATTTAGTGGAACAGCTGGGAATGCTATTTGGCGACTTTGGGGTTCGGGAAAAAGTAAACACAGGGTTGCTATAGCAACAAGATTGATGTAAACATTTATTGAGTTGAACTGGAATGTTTACTAATTTAAGTATGTTTTTGCTACTTGGCTTCAAAAGGAAAGTCGCCAAATCGAGACCCGCCATAATACGCTAGCAGTACCGATTTAGTAACTTAAGTTTGAGGTTTTAAAAGAATTTTTCATTACAGATTAGGCCTTATTATGATTTGGTTACAACTGATGATATGGAAAGAAGGTGAACTATAAAAGTGGCGTTGGGCTATCTAACCATTACCAAATACTCAGGAAAATCCACTAAATGAACACTTTATACATGCATCTCTCAAATATTTACTGCAGTGTAACGTTAGTCTTTCATTCAAAGTGCGCAAGTGAATGCATCCTAAATCACAGACGCATTAAGATTTTGAATTATCAATTATGAAATGTTGTTGAATAGAAAGATAAGAAACAACAATATTTAACTTACATCAACCAGTCTATCTCTGTCGTCAATTCCAGAACTAGGTTTCCAACAACTGTAAAAAATATTATTATTATTAAAGAGATCAGCAAATATCAAAGCTAAATAACGTTATCTATATAAAACAAAAACCTTAGTCGGCGAACTTCAGTGTAGCATCGACTCATACACAAACCCATCGCAAAATTTTAATCTTAAACGATTTAGAAAAGCAGTCTCATACGACAGACTATTACTGTAAAAGCATTTTATCATGTTTCAATTATACAGTGAATATAGAAAGATTTAATTCTGAACTAAAACCGGCAAAAAAGCAGAAAACTTCCAATGAGTCATAAACACAAATCACAGAACGAAACAACGCTAAACAAAACAAATAATTTTGTGGCCATTTCAGGACAAGAAATTATTAAACTCAAATAAAAATATATATTAACATATTTATTAAATTATCTGGAATATCTCAGAAGACATAAAAGAAGCAAATAAAATCATTTCGTATATAAAATGAAGAAGTTATTGTTTTATTTTTTTGAAGTCTAAAAAATGTTTTTTGTCTGCGTTAAATCAAAAAGCCGGCTATGAAGAAAGGTAGCCGGAACATTTTCAAGCAAAATTTACAAAAGTCAGGTCATCTTAGGTTTCGTTATTTTGTTAGTGTATTATTTTGTTTTGAGTTATGGAAAAATCTATTGTTTCCAAAATACTAATTGTTGGTTGCGGGTTGACTGGAAGCGTTACAGCAAACTTAATACGACATGAAGCTTCTTCAAATACTGAAATTTGGGAAAGAGGAAATAATGTTGGTAAGTTTGTTGGGATACTAAAGTATTTTCTCTACATTTGTTTAGTGGCCGATAATTTAAGATTTCAAATATATATATTTTGCAGGAGGTAGATTTTACACTTATCACAGTGACACAGATCCTAAATTTTCAGTTGATTTTGGTGCCCAATATTTTACCGCAACTTTGGAATTCATTCGTAGTCAAGCAAGGTAATTAATGTCTTTTTTTAAAAATATAATAAGCCATTTATTTTATAATTGATGATTATTTTATTTTCAATGTGTGTTCTAGAATTTTGATAATTTTTTTAACACCACAAAACCTTTCGTTCAGTTTATATAAAGAGCAATGATCTGTATTGTGTTAAATAAAAATTATTCAACATAAAAATTATTCAAACATACTGCTTATACTTCATCTTAAATAGCTACTACAAACATCAATGACAGAAGCTTTATTTAAAATCAGAAGCTCTGGTGCCAAGAAACAAAGTTCTTACACTTATGTCATAGTTCAACACTAAAAAACCTATTATACTAAACTGAATTGTAGTAGTCCAATAGTAAAAGTGTTTTAGGAGGCTCCAAGTATGTAACTGTTCACCACTATAAACACACCAAGTACATGTAGGAGTATGTACTAATGAAATCTGTTTATCCAAGAGTTCTGTGGTTAGTCATTTAGTATGTCTTTTTCAGTACGTCTTACTCAGTTATCTGTCTTATTCAATTTTGTTGTCAGAAGAAATTCTTTTCCTTTTAGACCTATTTTCAAATTGCATAGATGGCAGCCCTTGTCATTTGCAACTACCTGTAGTTTGTTTGTTAACGATGGCAGCTCCTTAAGGGTTGGACTATAAATTTGGATCTGTTACATACCATTGTGGTGCATGAGAAATAGTAAATAAGTAGAGTAATTAATATTTTAACTGCTTGATTTTACAAATATATTTTGAAAATGAATCAGTATATATATATATATATATATATATATATATATATATATATATATATATATATATATATATATATATATATATATATATATATATATATATATATATATATATATATATATATATATATATATATATATATATATATATATTTGGTAACGAGATCTGTCTAGATGGTGCCACAAGAAAATGGCTCTCAGTTTTAGGGAAAATGCCAAATCTGCAAAGGCTTAACCGCCAAAAAGCAGCCCAGTTTGAGGAAACAAATAAGGTTTTTTTTTACAGATTTATGATGAATTGCTGGATATGGACAAATTGGTGCCCCTTGGACAGAAAATTGAGAATTTCCGAAGGTTGTCGGAGGGGAAAATGAATTTTGTGGCTCCTGATGGAACAGATTCCTTAGTTAAACACTTTTTAGACAAAGCAGGTGATATAATCTGTTCTCAATAGAATACTTCTACTTATATTCAATTTTAAAAATTGCCAATTATTAAAATATTGATCTCAATAATATGAACTAACTTTTTGCCTACTTTTCTGAATAGATCTATTGGCTTATTTATAAATTAGAAAGTTGAAAAATCATTATACATTTTCTAGTTGAAAATGTTAAATTTTTTGGAATTCATCTAAACACTGATTGTTATCCTAATAAAATCTGTTGGTATTGCTAATTTAATTAGATGCAATTTGGAAATGAAGATGCTTTGTATGAGAAAAATATATATTAACTATTTTATCTGGCCAAAACAAGGAATGAATTACAACTTAAAAATAAAGTGATTTATCAGATTTTTATATAAATAATATTTTTATTAATTTATTTTATACACTAAATTTATTTTAAAAAAAAATTTGCATTATTGGATTTTTTTAAATATGATTGATACTTAATTTGTTTTACCTTTGTTTTTATTAGATGCAAAAATGTGCTTAGATCATGAAGTAACTGAAATTAATTTGAAGGAATCTGAAAAGGTTTGGGAAGTCAAAACAAGTAGTGGCACTGTTAAAGAATTTGATGCAGTTATTTTAACTATACCTGTTCCAGAGGTTTTGAAACTGAAAGGAAATTTCCATGACTTAAGTATGTTTAATTTTTAAATAAAAATCAGTACTAAATTTCAACTAATTTTATAAATTTGGTAATTAACTTTGTATTTATTCTTTATAATAATCTTAGCTTTTGGGCTTATTGCATTTTAAATAGCTACTGCAATTAAAAGCTATAATCACTAATGAGAAAACAAGTCGTTAAAGGATCACTCTGGAAATAAATTTCAGAAATTTTCTGAAATTAATCAACTTTCTTTGTTTAATCTGAATCAGTATTTTTGTTATCATATCTTGTAGATATGATATTAGCAATGATATTAGATAATAATTAAAAAGCTTTTAATATTATGGCAATTAAAATAGGAATTTGTATGCAGTTATTAATTTCTTAACTTCAATTTAAGCTAGTTAATTATTGAAATACCTACATATAGTAGCAGACTAAAATATAAAAGACTTTAATAAAAGACTTCATTTATGTTTAAAAGACTTCATTTATGTTCAAAATGTGAAGTTTTATTACTTTTAACTTAGAAACTTTTCAACTATGCTTATTGATGCTTTGAAAGTCAGATGTAAAATGCAAAAAATCCCTATTCCTTTTAAAAAAATCTTTTTCTATTTTGTTAATTTTTTTCCTCTTATAAATATTTTAGTACAGGACGATGACACAAGAATAGCTCTGGAACAGGTAAAGTATTCCTCTCGCTTTGCAGTTGCACTCTTGTACAAGGAACCTATGAAATCTATAGAGGAGCTACCTTGGTCCATGAAATACTTTCCGAAGGATGATACCATTTGTTTTGTCTCGGTGGATAATCGTAAAAGAGGTGTGGTATTTACATAATGAGCAGTTACCAAAATGTTATTATTAATTTAGAATTATTTTTTTATACTGTGTCTTTAACTAAAATTAGAAGACTAAAATATTTTTCTTCATCAAATGGGGTAAATTTTTCCGAAGGATGATGATACCATTTGTTTTGTCGCGGTGGATAATCCTAAAAGAGGTGTGGTATTTACATAATGAGTTAATTACCAAAATGTTATTATTAATTTAGAATTATTTTTTAAAACTGTGTTTTCAACTAAAATTAGAAGACTAAAATATTTTTCTTCATCACATGGGGTAAATTTAGCATAAGAATGAAACCCTAGTACCTTTCTTCTTTAATATGTTTTTACTCATAGGCCAATGCAGAGTTCAGGGTTGCCAGTGGCGACTAAAAGGAGACTATTAGCTACTATTTTCGACCCTCGGCGACTTTTTTAGACGAAATCAAGCCCAAAGCGACTATTTCCAGCTTTTTGTCAACTATTTTCAAGAATGCGCGACTTTTTTAAAAAAAATTCCGCTCGCGCGGTCATTAATCCTATAATTCATTTGAGTATCGTAAAATCGCCAGAGTTTCGCGATATTACTATCGGCATAGTTTCGCTATATTACGATCACCGGAGTGCAACAAATTACTAGCTAACTTGCCCACTTTGTATGACTGCTGACATGAGTGGGGACCACTTGCACTTGTGTTCTGGACTTCTAGACGTAGCCGCTGTGTTTGCTGCTGAAAAATTTAGTAACTTTGTGTGTGTCTCCGAACTGTATTGGGCTGCCCGTAATAGACTAATGGCGGAACAGCCTAGGTCTGGCGTAGGATTAAAAAAAAAAACGATCACCGGAGTTTCGCGATATTACGATCGCCGGAGTTTCAGGATGGTAGGAATGTCAGAGTTTTAGAATAACCAAACCGATCAACCGATTTTCGGGGTAGTTGGATTGCCGGAGTTTCGGGATAGTTGAATCGCCGGAATTTCAGGATAGTTGGATTGCCAGAAGTTTGTGATGCCAGTTGCATGGCCTAAGAGTTCAATGAGAACCCCTTGAAGAAAACCCCAAATTCCATTTCTTAAAATCCAAAATCATGTGTGTTGTCAACCTTTTATAATGCTTATATAGTGTTCTCTTGAAAGATTCCATAATCATGTTAAAAGATATTATGTTTTCAATATTTTAGGCAGAAACAGTGAAATTCCTTCAGTTCTCGTGCACACAGCTAAAAAGTTTTTTGAAGATCGTGAGTGGAGCGAAGAAGAGGTGAAGAACCATATAGTTGACTACATCAAACAGATTCTTCCAGAACTACCAGAACCTACATTGACTAAATGTGTTAAGTGGCCTTACTCCCAGGTACTTTAGTCATTCTTAAATTGTGTTTCATTTTCATTTCAGCAATGTTGTGGCAAAGCTTTTAAGAAACTGATAAAGTACTCGTTCATTGCCAAAAATGAAACGATGCATTTGAATTTGGTTAAAAATTAATGCCAAACAGAAACAGTATTAGGTGTCAATATTGAATTCCCTACTTAAGTAATATTTTTTTTTTACCATTCATGAATAAATAAAAATCACAGTTCCTTTATAATATATAATATATGTAATAGAATAACATCTACTACACATGAGAGTAGAATTCTTATTTAGTTAATCTAGAAATGAAGGAATATTGGACGTCCAAAGAGTGGTTTATTGTAAAGAAAGCATATTTTAGAGTTTTTAAAGAACAGGGCCGGAGCCGAAGCTCGGCACGTCAAAAAGCACACAACCTTACATCTCGAAGTCTCATTAAAAAGTGACTATTTTTAATGGTCATGAGAAGAGTAGATCAGAAGTCAAAACAAAGTCTGCTGCATCTGCAATTTCTGTGGGAAAAGGATATGACTTATGACTTGAGTGGGGTGGCCCGTCAGGGCCAAGCACCGCGACCACTGGTCTATTGTACTAACCCCATCGTTTAACCTTGAAGCAGGCCGATTGCTGAAATGAACTTCAGAATATCCCTGATTGATAAGTTTTCAACCTCCCAGGCATCGATACAATGGTACCCAAGATACTCAAATCTTTGTGCAGAGTAGTTGACACATTCGCAGAGAACGTGAAACGAACTTTCCTCAACCTGTTGACAAGCCCTACAGAGAGGGTCATCTTTCACACCCATTATACTCAGATGTCTATTGAGAGCGCAGTGACCTGTTAATAAACCAATAGCTGCACGAATCTCTTTCCTGCTAAGGCTAAGTAACTCCTTGGCTCTCCGCCATGGAGCACTCTGATTAAGCTCCCTAGCCTGCCTTTGATCGGCTGCCATTTGCCAATTTGTAAAATTATAGGCCTGGAACAGCCGTCTAATGGTCTTTCTAACAGAATTATGTGGAAGACCTAGCACGGGCTCAGGCCCTATGAAAGCGGTCTTAGATCCTGCTTTTGCCAAAATATCAGCCGTTTCGTTTCCTTCAATCCCTCTGTGCCCGGGTACCCAAAATAAGGACACTTTATTAAGGCGAGCCAAACTTAAGAGGGACAGGTGACATTCCCATACAATGCTAGAAGAGAAACATTGTTTGGACAGTGCAAGCAATGCTGCCTGACTGTCTGAAAAGATCCTAATCTTTTGGTCCCTAACATTCCTGTCAAGACAGTTGTGTGCACAGGCTAGAATAGCGACAATTTCAGCCTGGTACACTGTGGCAAGGTTCCCAAGAGAGAAAGAAATCTTTGTGTTATTAGAGACACAATAGGCCCCAGCGCCTGTTCCTGAGGACGTTTTAGACCCGTCTGTGAACCAGACCTCATTAGCACTCTTAGTGTTAATCTGGCAGCTATCCCATTCCGTACGTGTGGGAATATGTATGGAATAGCTGTCCGCAAAACTGTATCGCTTAAGAATCCAGTCCTTGTTTGCATTAAGGCAAAGATGCCCTTGAACATGAGTTCCAAGGTTTTTAAAAGTAGTTGTTTCATTGGCAGTCTTCCAGTCACCAGTAAGTTTAAGCCTATCAGCACACAAGACTGCCTCCATTTCGACTTTCTTTGGAAGGGGTAACAAATCAAGTAGAATCTCCATGCTTTCAGATGGTGTGGTTCTAATTGCCCCTGTAATGGCTATTGTGGCCATTCTTTGGAGACTGGTAAGTTGCATTCTAACAGTGTTATTAAGAGTTTTACCCCACCAGACAATGGCCCCATACGAGACACTGGGACATACAATCACGGTGTATATCCAGTACATTACTTTAGGAGATAATCCCCATGTTTTTCCAATAGCCCTTCCACATGCCCAAAAGACCCTTTTTGCCTTATTGATGCAGTGTTGAAGGTGGCTTGAAAAAGTAAGCGTTTTATCAAAGATAACTCCAAGATATTTTGCCTCGTCTACAAGAGTAAGGCTTTTTCCGAAGAACTTTAGAGCATTAATGTTATTGATTTTATTAGCTCTCATTCTAGTGAAGGAAACCAGGTGGGTCTTATCAGGATTTACTGTCAGCGCAACAGTATTACACCATCCCTCTACCTTTTTTAGGGCACTTCCCATAAGATCACCAACTGTGTTTGGGAACTTCCCTCTTACGACAATGGTGATGTCATCAGCATAGCCGATGCAGTGAATGCCCATGGTGTTAACTTTGCAAAGAAGTTCATCAACAACAAGGCACCAAAGAAGCGGGGAAAGTACACCCCCTGTGGACAGCCCTTACAGCTATCAACTCTGACCACAGCACCTAGAAAGCTGGATGTAACAATTCTAGTTTTAAGCAGATTTTCCACCCAAGAGCAGACAATCCCATTTGTTCCAACTCTATGCAAGGCTCTTACAATGGCTTCAGTTGGAACTCTGTCAAAAGCCCCTTCTATATCAAGGAACGTAGCCAAGGCCAGTTCCTTTTGGTTGACTGCCCTATCAAGAACCGTAAATAGGTCGTACAGAGCTGTTTCAGTTGACTTACCAGGTTGATAAGCATATTGAAATTTCGATAAGGGTTTTTGTGGTAACACCTCATCACGAATGTATCTGTCAACCATTTTCTCCAGTGTCTTCAGGAGAAAAGAGGAAAGACAGATTGGTCTAAATGCCTTGGCAACAGAGTAGTCTGCTTTACCAGGCTTTGGGATGAAGACTGCCTTGCTCTGTCTCCAGGCCTCTGGTATGTGTCCATAGACAAGGCAGGCCCTGAAAATTTTACACAGGTGAGGAGCTAAGAGGTCGATACCCTGTTGCAGTAGCACAGGGTAAATACCATCCACTCCCGGAGATTTGAAGGGTTTGAAAGTGGAAATAGCCCATCTGATCCTTCGATGTGTAACGATATCCTTTACCACTTTCCATTCATCCTTGCTTTTCCTAGGAAGAGAAGGTGGATAGTAGGTTAGCTCAGACCGACACACTTTTGATTCAGGGAAGTGTACATGCAATAGCTCTTTAAGTGTATCTTCCCCATCTTTGGTGAGTTCTCCGTCCGATTTACGGATGGAACCCAATTGACTATAATCGTCTTTAGTCAGTATCTTGGTTAGCTTTGCGGCACAGGAGATACCTTCCATTTGGCTACAGTAATCCTTCCAGGAGTCCTGTTTTGCCTTTCTGACAGCCTTATTGAACGCTGTAAGTCTCATCTTATAGACAGACCAGTCACCAGTCTTTTTGGCTTTATTAAAGAGTTTCCTACACTCTTTTCTTAGATCACCGAGATCTTTACTCCACCAGGGCACTCTTCTTGGCAACCCTGAAGAAGCTACCCTAGAATTGGAATTAAATGACTGCACAATAGCACTCTGCACATTGTCAACAGTCATGTCTATATCGGCAAGAGAGGGAAAGTTAAAGACATTACCTCCAAGAAGCAACCCCAGCTCCTCCCGGTAGGAATCCCAGTCAACCTTTCTGGGATTCCTGTTGCCCGTAGGCGGTGTTAACAGCGGGCCTGAAAGGTTAAAAAGAATTAGTCTATGATCTGAGAGATAGTCTCTCTCGGATACATGCCAATTCGAAATGCAGTTCACTGCTTTGGCATTACAGAACGTAACATCTATGACCTCACTTCTTTGAGAAGTGATAAAGGTTGGACTATTTCCCCTATTGAGAATTGAGAGCCCATTGCTTAGAATATATAAAAGCAGTTCCTCACCTCTATTGTTGCAGTCTTTACTGCCCCAAATAATGTGATGTGCGTTAGCATCACAGCTGACAATGACTTTCCAGCCAGACTGAACACAATTGTCAACAAAGCGTCTGGCAGGAGCCGATAGAGGCACAGTTTCCTCGTATGGGAGATAACAGGACATTAAACATGTTATTTCACCTTTGCTATCTGTTAACTTGATGGCAACATTGTCCCCATCTAAAAAGTTAACCATAAACATAGCATTAAGAGACCTACTAGTAACAATGCATGCTCTGGGTCTCTCGCAAGTGCGGTCGTAAAAAAGATTACCAGTGCCTCCAAGGCCAAGAATTTTTCCATGGTGCACCCAGGGCTCTTGAATAAGAGCGATATCGATTTTACCCTCAATCAAATCCTTGCTAATAAGAGCAGTAGAGGATTTGCTGTGATGTAGGTTGATCTGTGCTACCCTAACAGGGTTAGCACTACCTAGGTCAATTGAAACATTGGTTGTAGTAAGGGCCATTAAATAAACAGTCAAACAGCAACCAGTCCCTCTAGAAACTTAAGTTTCCTTTACTCCGCCAGTGAATTCATCGGTTTCCCTCAGAAGCTCACTGCCTGAAATAACTGTAACATCCGAGCCGGAGTCAGAATGTATATCCAGATCAGATTGTAAATCAATGGAAAGTTTACTAACCTCATCAGACTCATCGGCAGGATTAACTACCTTTGAGTCTGTTGGAGCGTTGTCAGCGATGTCGTTGCTGACCTGCATCGGAGTTTCCTCCTTGACAACGTCTGTTGGCGGCTTTTCCACCGGAGATGTGACGGTGGAGCTTGCGGAAGGGCTTGCTGTGCCAATGAGCTTGCAGATTCCCTTGCCGAAAGCACCGCAGAACAGCTCATTGTTGTGCTGCCTTATGAAGGTGGCCGCCTTCTCTGGAACTTCCAGCACCCACCTCATAAAAGTGGGTGCCTTGTCCTTTGAGAGAACCCTCCATCCAGCCGTGGACAGGCCAGGGTTCTGTTTGGCCAACCTTCTGAGGAGGATAGATTGGTCGGTAAGCCCATGGTTCTTCGTCTTGAAGATAAGCTTGTAGGGCTTTGGGAGCTCCGCAGCATCAAGGGTTTTGACAGCTGTGTCCAAGCTGCCAAACTTTTTGCCATTGATGGACTTGAGGAGCTCCACCGCATCCGCTCCGATGCAGTGCATGATGAGTGCTCCGTTGGACAGAGCAGCGTTGCTGAAGCGAGGCTCATGTCCTTCAGCAGCATCATCGATGAGGACGTCCAGCTCGTTCTGCAAGTTGAACGCCTCTGAGGTTGATAGCAAACGCTCCGGGAAACCTTCCAGAATGATCGCCATCTTCTTTGTGGCAGCAGCTTCTGCAAAGGATCCCGAGGCCTGCTCCAGGTTGGGCCGCTTTACAGGTGCGCCAGGTGATGGAGTAGAGGCAGAGTTCGTGGGCTTTCGCGGGCGCTTCTGCCCACGGAACCTTTTCTTTCCCTCCTCCATCTTAGGATCTGTAACAGATACAGAAACATTAGAACCTGACCCCGAAGGGGCCAGGGACGGAGTGCTGGGACCCGAAAGGTCTCCAGCACGGTTTGGGGTGTTAGTGGCCAGGTCCGAGGACTGACCACTTAACTTTACAGCAGAGTCTATAGACTCATGCTGGGTTGTAGTAGAGCTTGAGAGCTCGGTTGAATCAGATCCCGATTTGCTCAAGGTGTCTGACGTTTTTTTGTTTTTTTTATTATATTTAACCATAATTTTTTAACTGGGAGCATTTATCCGTCACTGCCTACCTGAGCTCCCAGATGTAGGACCAGAAGGCTATTTACAACGAAGGGTCGCCACTCCCCCCGAGGTTGACCGTTAGAGACACACTTAACCCCTGTGCCCTGAGCACTCCACGTGCCAGATACTTCAGCACGGTCAACACCTTGTATTTTAGGTTGCCGTTCACACCAAGGTAGCAGAAACCATACTGTTGACAAGCCCAAAGAGCCAGCGCACAGTGACAGTCCCCCCGATGTTTAGGTCTGTTGGCAAGAAGATGCCAACACCTTGTTGGGGCGCCAGTGAGCCCGCCAGCACGAATGCCGACAGCAGCTACACCCGCAGGACCACACTTCGCACCGGCCAATCAGACCCACCCCCAGCACGGATCGGCATTCCAAAGTGCTATGCCAGGGCAGAATTTAGGCACCCTCCTCATTTGGTCCTATATAGGCACCATTCGGGCTTGGGACCGGCATAGGGGCGCAAGGCAAGCCCTACAGCACCAGTAGGGACAGCCGACCTATGGCTGAGGAATTGTTACTCATTTAGCACCACCCGGGAAGCACGTGTAGCTTAAGGTATGCTACGGACGCGAGTAACATTACAACCCTAACAAAGGATATATTGACACCTATTGAAACGTGGGAACTGTTCGATGGATTGACAAGACATTAACTGAAACTTATTAAGAAAGAACTGAATATTAGAATATTATAGAGATTTGTGTGGTTAATATTATAACTTTATAAAGATTTGTATGATATATCACATATATATAAATATATAAAGTTCAATAAGCAGGGAAGTTTAATGCTACAATATTCTTTTATGGTAGTCAAAACTGTTACTCATTCCCAAAAGAAGTGAAATGTCAAGTTTGCCTCTTAAACAGTAGCTTTTATTTTAAAGTATGCATTTTGATTTGGAGGTGTCCTTATAATGTATGTCTGTGTATGTGTGTTACACATGTTACAGAATTTCTTTTATGGGAATTTAAGTTCTAGTTCACCTTTTTAAGTTTCTATCATAGAAGTACCACACTTGTGTTATAATACAAATTTTTGCTTTTTTATATGAACCAATAATAGACAGTACAAGTTTAAATATTTAAGTATTATGTTTTTAGCACAGCAAATTTCTTTGATAAACAAAACTCGAAAAAATATTTTCTCGTTCCAGGTCATTGATGCTTATGTTGACAACCCAGGGTGCCTTGTTTTAAATGAATATCCGTGCCTTATTTGCGGTGGAGACAGTTTCACAGAGTCCAATTTCAACGGATGCATCTCCTCTGCACTCAGAATAGTCGAAGAGCTTCTGAAACACGTTTCAATAGCCATATCCAGTAAAAAGGCTAAACATTCTGAGGCCTGATGACTTACGAGCATTGAAGAAATATTTTATTATTAAAGTATTCTAAAATTTTTATTTTTATAATGTTAAATTTGTTTTTTTAAATAGCTGACATATCATGTGGCATACTATCTTATTTTTGATAATTGTAATTCTGAAGTATAAGGTTATAGCAACTGTTTTATAAAGACTATGATTATTTGTACGATAATTATTTTTTAGTTTAAAAAAAATACTTTTTTCATTTGTTATACAACATACAAGCATTAAAGTGGTACTATTGAAACCAAAATATTTAGTAATATTTCCAATTCAGTAAATATTTAAACAGTTTTACATTATACTAGAGTGGTTGATTATATTTATTTCTGATTTCTCAGAAAAATTGTTGGTTTAAACTCTTTGTATGCCTAAAGTAAACATATGCTCAATATCCTATTCTTCCTAAAAAGTTATTTTTACTCTACAGTTATGAAAATTATTTATTCAAAAGTTATATTTACTTAAAAAAAGATCATAACTACTACACAAATACAAACGAAGATTGTAACTGTTTTTTTATTGTAACTACACTTCTGACAGAAGTTTAGGGAATGTTGGTATTTATATTCTCACACGTGTGTCACAAAGGAAATTTTCTAGATTTTAATTTCAAGGGTTCTTATAATACTACCTATGCAAAATAATGACATTTTTATTCAACTATCTTGTTTAAAATGTTTTTATTAATCAAGGTTTAGTTTTTATACATGGATAGTTTATATTATACTTATTGAAATATATATCTAGATTAGTTGAATGTTATTTTGTATTATAATTTTCACATTTGAACTTGTTATTTCAAATGTGTTGTAAAACCTCGAGTGGCCAAGCTCCCAAAATTTTTTATTCCCTGATTTTTCTTAGTTTCTTTATGAAATCCAGGTTTATCTAACAAAAAAAAGTATTAAAATCATATTGATGATTCATAAATTTAAGAAAGATTGAAAATTGAAAGACTTTTACAATTGTTAAAATGTTCCATTCAAAATATGACAACAGATTCTGTAGCCATTTAATCAAGATTTTATTCACACATTTTGACAAATATATTTTATTGATGGATGTTACCCATTTATGGTGTTTATATAAAGTTACATTTTTATTTGTTCATTGATAAACAATTTAATCCTAATAATAATGTTGGTTCCATAAAATTGTTATCATTCCACATTTATATGACTGTTATTAATTTTTTAATGTATTTGCAGGGCGGAATTTTTAAAAGAGGCGTTAATATTAATTAACAGATTATTGATTGGCGCCTCTTTTAAAAATGCCACAATGTATCAGCAGGTCAAATAGTTTTAAAGAGTGTGACTATGCTTTTTTGTAAAGTCTATATATTTTAGTTCGAGTCTGAGATTATTGTGGTATTATCTAAACTAAATATTTCTTATTTTTATTCCACTGCCTGTGTAATGCAATAGTCATTCCACGTCAAATTGACCAGCTCAAAATCTTCATGTCACAGAATTCAATCTTGATTTTTTTTCCCAAGTACTGGAGATAAATTTATTATTTTTCAAATTTTTTTTATTTTTTTAAAATTCCAAGAATTAAGAAAGTTGTGACTTTTTGAAACCGATAAAGTTAAGCCCAACTTTTTCTCATTTAGCGTTGCGGTCTATGGGAAATTGAGTATTTTTGAACGGGTATAACTAAAAAGGCCAACCTGATGGGAACAACTAATAAATTTTTTTTATGGAATACTAGTACTAATAGTAACATTTTGGTAAAGTGTGCTGTTGTTCCCAAAACTCCTTCTACTGAAATTATTTTTTTCAAAGTCAGAGGAGAATGACATTAGTTCCAATGGAGAAATGGGTGCAATAGGTTTTTGTATATGAAAGAATATGAGCAAGAGATAAGATTTTTTAAAATTAAGTAATAATATTAAAATTTCAAATATTATAGCAAACATGTTTAAAACACTTCGTATTATTGAAAAATGTAAGTCTCTTTCCTCCTTTAAAATTTTAATTTATATTTATAATATTTTTTTTTATTTATTATAAATATCAATTAAAATGTGAAAGTAAGAAGTTTTGGGAACAACAGTGCACTTTACCCAAAATGTTTCCATTAGTAATAGTATTCCATCAAAAAAATTATTAGTTGTTCCCAGGTTGGCCTTTTTAGTTATACCTGTTCAAAAATCCAGAGAATTGATTATTCAAAGTATTGCTTGTGCTAAAACTGAATATTACTAAAAGTGCAATAGAATTTTGTTTTGTAGTTAGTTATTTCGTGATATTTTTCATTAGAATTATGTTATTTTTTATGTTTAATGACAGAAAAGGTTTTTTAAAACATTAGGTTAATTTCCTCATTAGGCTTTTTAAATTCATTTCTAGGTAGGTTGATATACTTTATAAAGAGAGCCCATAATGCACATAGTTAATTGTTTCGATGTACAATACTTTGTTTTTTTATATATATATTTTATTAAAGTTGTCATTGTTTTATAAATTTAAAGTACAAAGAATTAATACATTTGTATACAAGTGTTTCCATAGAGTAATTAGTAATATTTCAGGATATGCTAACTCCTTCGACAGGAAATATAAGTAGGGGTGGAAAATTCAAACAATTTGTTAAACTGTCATAGTAAATATTGTTGATATATATCAATAAAGAACTTGAATTAACAGTGATTGAGTTTTCAAGGTATCACTGTAAAATATTTTTGATAAACACAGAACTCACCCATTTGCATATAAGAAAATTTTGCCTCCAAGAGTTCCACTAATTTTGTAAATGTTCAACAGTAAACATATTTTTGTTTAAAAAGTATGAGTATTTTAAAATATTAACTTAATAATTTGAGTAGCATTATCCAATAAAGTAATAGATATTTTAAATGAATGCTTTTTGTTAACTTATAAATCATGTTAATAAAAAATATAAACAAAATGACTAAGTATTTTATTGTAAAAAATTAGAATACATTCTAACAGGATACATTGAAGTCTCTTTCAACAAAATCTAAAAGTTTGTGCAAAGTTGATCACTAAATTTGATAAGTAAAATAAATCTAGTATAAAAATATCTATTTTATCTTTTGTTACCTAATCAACCACGTTAATAAAAATAATAATAATAATAACTAAGTAACTATAACCATAAATATATACTAACTATCAATGTGGCAACTGTATACAAGTGATAAACACCTAAAATACCTAACTACTAAGTGAATTGTTCTTGAAGATATTATTGAAAACATAAAAATTTGAGAAAATTGATTTTGTAAAAATATCACAATTCCTAATTTTTCCTACACATCCACTTGGTACAATGTAAGTGCTGTTATAATATTGTAACAAAAAAAAAGTTTTTTTGTACTCCAAAGGTATTTTTACCAAAATAGTCTAGAGGAGAATATTTGCATTCAATTTATCTGCTTAAAAATTAGCATATTTATTTTTAAACGTGTAATAAAAAGTGATTCTCAGAAATCATTTTCATTTTTATAAACATAAAAATGTACTGGGAACTATGAATTGACATACAATAAACTCAAATATATAAATCACAGCAATGGGCATGTTTCAGGTCTTAAGTGGCAACAGCTCCACAGGAATGAAAACAGTTTTGATTGGTTAATCAATTTAGTGGGCAGAGCTTACCGTGTCATACCACCAATCATTGAAACTACCAATGGAATCCAGAAATGAAAGCAGGAATGATCTACATCATGTGAAACAAGCCTATTGTTCAAGTTAACAAAATAGTTACTTGTATTACTACTTTGAAATGAAAGTAGTAGTATTTAAGTCACGCACAGAACGGTAGGCAGAGGTGTGACAGTTACTAGCACAGATTTTCTACTACAAATCGCTTTTAATTGGTTTTTTAGGTTGAACACAGTGACTGTAGATGCCTTTTCCGTAGCATAAATATTTGGAGAGTTGGCCTTCATGGAAAGTGTTGTATATGTCCATTTCTCCAGCTTCACCTACATAATAGTGGCACATTTCTTGCAACCTGAAAGATAGTAGAAATTTAGAAAGCTTACAAAAATGGAAATAAAAACATTGCCAGAAGATGAAACAAGGGATATATAATTTAAATGCAATTAAATTGACAAACTTTCATATAGGGATAGGGACAAAAGGTATATAGGCATACCTTTGTCCTTTGTACCTATTGCATAAGATATAAAAATAAAAATTGACTTTTTTAGCTCATCCCATTAACAATCAATACTGTCAACTGTAATTAAAAAAGAAATTTTTATAAAGTTTAATACACTTTGGAAAAATTGAAATTAAAATTTGCTGATTAAACCATATATTTTTTGATAATACAGGGTGTCCATAAAAGAATGTCCGAGTTTCAAATTGTTACCTGACATCACGCCTTGTGATTTCTTCCTTTGGGGCTTCGTAAAAGATCGGGTCTACGTTCCACCCCTACCCCAAGATTTACCAACCTTGAAAGGTAGAATTGCACAGGCTGTTGCTTCCATTACTCCGGACTTGCTGCAGATAGTATGGGAAGAATTGCATTTTCGTTTGGATGTGTGCCGTATCACTAAAGACGCACACCTTGAGCACTTATAGGAAAAACTAGGTTAGTTTTCCTTCAATGTCATGTGTGATTTTTTATATTTAGTATAAAATAAACTCCTGTAATATACCATTAAAACTCGGACATTCTTTTACGGACACCCTGTATAGTAAAAGTTTTAAACTCATGAGTCCACTCTAAATACCCACATATAAAAAACAAAAAATAGCTTAATCTTTACAGTAAAAAGATAAATAGTAATAAGTTAACCTGTGTGGCCATCTTCCTCCCATTTGTGTCATACCCATGACATGTGCCGTTTCTAATCCAGGACCTGTAAGTCGGTTTATTTTCTCAACTTGCTTTACACCATATCTGAAATTATATATTAAAATTAATGTTTTTTTTCCCTCTGATGAATAAACAAATGGACAATTTTTTTAAAAAATTATTTTTAAATTATATTTGTACCGAAAAAGTTTTAAAAGACTTCTTAATGCTTTCAATTTACTAATATTTTAAATTTTTTAAGAACCCCTGTATGTTACTAGAAACACTCAGTCAACAGACAGTTTTGTTTGTTTGCAGCACATTTGAGGTGGTTAAAATATTGTTTTTTATCAAATCAAATAATTTAACTTGAAATTTGATTGGGTAAAATAAAGTTGTTGGGACCTCCAACTTCAATTTTTTTTTTTTTAATTAAATAGCATTTGTGTCGTTGAATAAAGCTGTTAAGCTTCGCCAAAAGCGAACATTTGAAATTATATTCATACAAATTTTGAACAGTTATTCTACCTAAGTAAAGTAATTATTATAATAAAAAAAATTACTCATCAAATCCTTTGTAGCATACATGTTCTAATATATCTATGACATCAGATTCTTTTAAAAGAGATTTCTTACTTAGTTCTTTTTTCCAGAAAGCTTCTTGAATCTAAAGTGGGAAAATAATACATAGTACAGTATTTTACATAAAGTAATGTTTTGAATTTACAATGAGACATTATTTCTTGAAATTTTGAGACTTTATTTAAATAGCTCATCTTACATATTTAGGAAACCTTAATAAATGCCCTAATTAGAATGACACAAAAAATTACAGGATAAAATTATACCTGTTTGGCAAATCAGCTTTTTTTCATCTTAAAATTATTAGTTTTTGTTTTGCGAATGATGTTGGCGATGGGTCATACTTTGCCACTACAACTAATGTTTAGGTATACCCATTCAAAAATAAAGGAAACACTGTAGTGATAGAGGAAAAACTATAAAGGAGATCAAGTTGAAAATTAGATAACTCAATTTACTTGGTATGCAACAGCCATACATGCATCACATTTCATGTGATAGGGAATGTGGTTACTTTCGATTTCTTCCTCTGACAGCTTTGGTACACTTAAAGAAATTTTCCCAGCCTCTTTTGACACTGAAAATGAAATAAAACAAAAATATAATGGTATAAAACTAATTGTTGTAATTTTAATACACATATGTTATAATTAAAATACACACAAATTATAATTTAAATACAGAACTTCACAAAAAATTAAACAACAATTAAATGAGGAATATAATATGTACATTTAAGCAAAAATTAAGGTTAACCAACGCTGGGCAGTGGAACTCAAATTAAAAATTAAATAAACTATCAAAATAAACACAGGAGAAAGTAAACTTTTGGATCAGATTTACTGTACGGTCCCCCTTGGCGCGATTTTTTCGGATTTGGCGATAAATAATTTTTTCTAGCAACCTGTTTGACTTCGATTGAAGATTCGAATTCTATGACTTCGCACCGATGACGTTTTCCGGCAACCCTATTGGACCGTTGGTTGAGTTTTCATAAGAAATATTTCCATACGATCTTTTCTTTGAATCGTGGTTTTTAAAAAAAAAAAGTCGCCAAAATACAGACTTCTGGCGCGATTTTGGAAAGTTCGCCAAGGGGGACCGTACAGTAAATCTCTACCAAACTTTTAATAACACTTACTAGATTCAGAGAGAAAGCTAAACAGAAAAGCAATGATAATTAACTTTTTGAAGTTTGGCATTATGTCATCGATATTACAAACTTGTTTTACAATATATATTATTTATTTAACGTCTCTAATTATTTCTGTAGATACTTTCTTTTGTTAGTTTCCTCATTGTTTGCAAATTGAAGTTGTAGTTAATGCGTAAACTGTTGTTCTTTTTGTAATAAGAAATAAAATTAATTTGCTTGATTTTGGAGATTTATTCTTCAAGCTTGCATTGATGAATTTCCTTCGACGGTATAGTGCCTAGTCCTCTGTTTTCATTTGACATTGATTCACTAATCGAGCCCCGTAAAGGAAATTGTTTCATTTTGTATTTCAGTTGCCACTCAAGATCTTTATAACAAGAAAACATATAAGCTCGAAACCAGTAAACTGGTTTTGTTTACATTGTGCGACATTTTTCTATTTTTATCCCTCTCTCCTCCCTGATTTTTATCCCTTAGGGCGCTTTTTCATTGAACGACACGACACCGATAAATCGTACACTATCGCTTGGGACGGCATACGATATTATCGTATCGTCTAGGTAGTCGCTTTTTCACTGCACCGATATCGTTCACTGAAACGGGCCGATTTTCCGCTCATTTTCGTGTTCGTCTTTCTCCGTGAGCAGACGCATTTAAAAAATGGCTCGTCACAATAAACTACATTATCATCAATTGCGCCTCTTATATTTACTTTATTTAAGAAGGAAAAGACGAGGTATTACAAAACGCTTCTGGGTTCACGATATTTTAAAAGCAAGGCATTCTGAAGGGGATTTTCACGTACTATTTGAAAGGCTACATAAAGATCCTGCAAAATTCTTCAATTATTTTAGAATGAGCGTGGAAACTTTCGATTGAACTTTCTAACATGACGTTAAAAAATAATTTTTTAATTACAAGCTGAAATCAGTTTTAAAAAAAATACAACCTTATTAAAACAGTTGCTAGTTAATTGTAAAAAATTTAAGAATTTTATATAAAAAAACATGCAATTTTTTTAAACTATTTAAAAACTAATTTTGTTAACTAGGTCATAGATTTCAGCACCATTTTATTTACTTTCCGTCATGTCTACCATCAACTAATTCGCAAAGAGACACAATATCAAATTTAAGAGCCATTTTTACGAAGTTTTCAAACAACAACAAACAGAAAATGTCGCCACGATTAAGAAGGATTCGTGCGTACCCACGATATAACGTGGCGATAACCGATATCGCCCGATTAGGAACGGCATAATCGTTATCGTATCGGCTAGTGAAAAGCGTCCCGGCTTCGCGTGTGTGTTTTGCGTTCCACGATTACGATATCGTGTTACTGAAATCGTATACGATTTGTCGGTGTCGTGTCGGTCAATGAAAAAGCGGCCTTACAATCTCTCCTAAATGATTCAGCGCTGTGTCTTATCACCCGCAAGGAAGCGGAAGTTGGCCTTTTAAGCGCATAAGCCTTCAATACTCGACACGCAAGTTGGCGACTTCAAAGTACTTGGCGATGGCGTGGCGATTTATTTCACAACGACCCACGTCCTTGTATTGCTCTTTTTCTTTTGTATACCGATGAAGAGCTATAACTAATTTAACTATTAATATTTATTATTTCTTTATATTTTTAAGGAGTCCAATGTATGTACATAATTTTATTAGTTTTAAAACTTTTTAATTTTCTGATTTTTTTTTGAATGAATCTTCCGAATGTATGCACGTGGTGAGTAATGAATGAAATATTTTTTGTGTGTGTGTGTGTGTGTACTTATCCTTAATTACGTTTTACGATTAAATTAATTGCCGAAGAAATAATGGCAAAAATTCCTCAGCTACAACTAACGCTGGTCTGAAGTATTGTGTGAAATTATTTAATGAACAAACCACAATTTAAAAATGTTTGATGCACACACACAATATAGATTTCGTTAACTGTATATTGATAACTAGCAAATTTATACCCGTTCTTCGCACGGAATAAAAAAATATCAAATAGATTCCAAATATGTGTACCATATACCCTGTTATAAGATCATAAACTTATTATTTAATGAACAAACCACAATTTAAAAATGTTTGATGCACACACACAATATAGATTTCGTTAACTGTATATTGATAACTAGCAAATTTATACCCGTTCTTCGCACGGAATAAAAAAATATCAAATAGATTCCAAATATGTGTACCATATACCCTGTTATAAGATCATAAACTTATTGTTTCCACTCGTTATAAATTATAAAATCCCGTTTCATTGCCTTAAAATTCCAAAATGAAAAATACGCTATAAAATGCACTCATAAATGTCATCAGAATTCCCTCATAAATACAGAAAACCTTTTAGCTCATTTGGCGCGTTTTGGAAAATAAAATAATTTGGCGAGAAAATAGATATAGCTACCAACACCCAATATACAGCTCTAACACAATGACCTTCGAACAACCGACCAGGTTATAAATTATTTATAGAAGAAATCGCCTATTTGGCGAATTTTAGTTAAAATTTGGCGAGTTTGGCAACGTCTTTGGGGGAAAAATAAAGACATAAAACATTAATAGCTCTAGTGCGATGGCCTTTATTAACCATCATAGTTCAGTAATAGCTGAACTATACATTTATTGCTTAAATATGCATACATGCAGTCAACAGAAAAATCCCCCAATGAAAAAATCATCAAATAAACCCACAATAAAATCCAGGAATGAAGACTGGCGGAATTACGTCACTTGAAACATGTCAATTATTTTTCAAATAATGAATTTAGTTTCTGAAATTAATGGTTAAAGAATAAAAAATAAACATTTTGAATTTTAAATGTTTTCGTTAAAAGTTTTATTTAATTTTTTCAGCCGATGGCATCAGGAAAGAGAAAAAATGATCGGATTTGAGCGAAAGTGGTGTATTTTTTTCAGAAAATTCGAATTTTCTCTAAAAATGGAACAAATATGAAAAAACTAAGGCTCAGGTGCACACGTTGGTATTAAAGGGAATCTATCTTAAAAATTTCGAATTTCTGAGGGCAGTATAAGTAGGTCTTTTACGATCCAAAAACAAACAGACAGACTCTTTCTTTTATTATTATAGATAATAAATACACGTTTTGGTAGAGATTTACTCTACGGTCCCCCTTGGCGAACTTTCCAAAATCGCGCCAAAAGTCCGTATTTTGGCGACTTTTTTTAAAAACCACGATTCAAAGAAATCGTATGGTAATATTTCTAATGAAAACTCAACCAACGGTCCTATAGGGTTGCCGGAAAACGCATCGCTGCGAAGTCATAGAATTCGAATCTTCAGTCGAAGTCAGACAGGTTGCCAGAAAAAATTATTAATCGCCAAATCCGAAAACATCGCGCCAAGGGGGACCGTACAGTAAATCTGATCCTGCAAGAAACATACTCTTCTGTAGGATGCTGCAAATATCGGTTTTATATCAAATATGTGCAAAATGTCATAAGTAAATATAGCCATTTTAATTTTATAATTTCTTTGTGATTCTGTAATGTCTGATGTGAAAATTTTCTGACACTTCCCGCTTAAATTTCTCAACTCAAAAAGTGTTTTTATTTGGTCGAAATAACTTTAAGAAAAACCCATGCCTGAAGTATTAAGAACTGGAACTGCAACAAGAATTTCTGCAAACACTTCAAAATCTTCTTTTTATCTCATCTTTGGATGATGAATATTATGATGTTAGTTCTTGTGTTAGTTATGGTATACTTCATTGTTAAGGTCATTTCTCATTTCATAAATATAAAAAAACCCTCACTGTCTTAACACACGAAAGGATATAACATAAATCGGAAGTGTCGTCATCAATGCATGCACAATCAGCCATGCCCACCATGAATAGTTCAAGGTCGGTATATTTTTTTAGTTTTCAAATTATTACCCCTGTTCTGAAATCTGTGAATAAATCTTCTGACAATATGCACATGGTGAGTAAAACATGTGTTTTGCTGGTTTAAAGAATAATGGATTAATTTTCGGCTTCCGCAGCTTACCACTAAAGCTGGATTATTACGTCAAATTATAAAAGTGGGGGTGTTTTATGATTTAAAAAGGGATACATCCTAATGACCGACCTTCTTTGATTTGTCCCTAATTAAAAGATAGTGGCCTATCATTGCTGTTCGGTTTTTAGGAATCCTGTAATAAATTGTGGTGAGTAAATGGCGTAACAAGCATATTTTATTAATGATGGAAAAATCAAAATATAAAATACGTGTGCATAAATTTGAGCAAATTTGTTTGTTTGACACTGAAATTGCTGTTGTGTTGCAGATTATAGGTTATAAGTAGAAGAGATTTCATTTAAATTTAATAGTCGTGTCCTAATTCTTTTATTTTGTTACATTCACCAATGGCAGAGACTGTCAGGCATCGAGTTGAGGTGGAGATGCTTGGTGCAAAATAAAGTGAAGCCGTCTATAGTCGCCAAGTGAGTCCAAACAAGCTGCTCACTCAATGTTAATTCAATGCAAAACACATAATATTTTCTTCAAAAAGAGTTAATTAAAAATCCAAAAATTACTGTTTGCGCAGTTGTAGGCTGTAGCATGAGATCTGAATTTATACAGTATGGTTGTAAATTTCTTCACAGGTAAGAAAAATACATTGTATTTATTAAGAGAGTTAGAAATCACCAAGTTGGTGTAGTAAGACTGTGCAAACTCCACTGCATAATAGCTGTCGATACTTTATTGATAGAGTTCGATTAGGCTCACTACAAAACGATCAATGGCTTAACTTGGCAAAATTCTTTTCATTTTAGTTTTCATATTACTCAATCTATATACATAAAAGGCAACTTCCGTTTGTTTGTATAAGACACGAGATCTAAAGAACCACGCAACAGATCGTTACGAAATTTGGCACAAAAATTCATCTCATCTCCGGAACAAACATAGGCTAAGAATTTTTCGAATCAAACCATTCCTTCTATCGTTTTCGAACGTTTTATGTTTCCCATTCAATGCATTGAAGACCTTAGAGGTTTATTGCTCCTTCAACAGCACATTCTCACGGATTGTTTATTTAGTTTTATTTTACACATTTTTTTAAAACGATTTTTAAGTATATTTAGTTTAATTACAGCTAAAGAATTAGAAATAAACATCTAAAACAAAAATCGTTTGCTAGCTTTTTAGCAGTTAGAAAAATATTTAAATTAAAAATAAAAATCGTTTGCTTTAGTATCTTTATCACAGTTAAAAAAAATACAAAAAATATAAAAAAAATTCAAATCGTTTGCTGGAGTAGCTTTATAACCTAAACAATTAGATCATGTAATTCGCTTTCATTAAGAATATAGAACTCCCTTGAATTAAAATAAATGTTTGAGACCCTTTTAAGATTTAGCTGTTTTTCCATTTTTTATTCTTACTGATTATTTTTTACATAAATATGTATTCTTTTTAATTTGAGCTTCTTATCAAAGGTATTTTTGAAATTAATATTAATCATAACTATATCCAAGTTGGGTTATTAAATGGAAAATTACTGGGTAATCTTCATATCTTATGTAACTAAAATGAAAGAAAAAAATAGTTAAATTGACTGTTAAAATATTTTTCCACCTCTACCCGTGCAACGTCGGGTATAACAGCTAGTCTTAACTATGCAGTCAGGCTTCTCTACAGCAGATATTGAAATGCATCCTCTTCTGGTCTGTGACTTCTTGACAATCAACAAACTTGTCTACATTGTCAGACAAATCTTGTTAACTTGATTATAATTTAATATCTAATAAATGAACTAACTTAATTGTCGAATGATAATAAATTTAAACAAAATTTCTCTATAATTTGGAAGTAATTGATTTCCTTATAATTTTTGATACTTTTTTTTAATTAGCCTGAGGTTCAGTGGTGCCTTTAAGTACTGGTTGGGTGGGGAGGGGTAAAATCACTCAAACTTATTTTTTAACGCTAAATGATAGTCATATTTGTAATAAGGGGATTAAGACGATATCGTACAACGTCTCCTTAATACTTCATATGTATCCTTCCTTTATTAAAAAGGTATAATATATATATATTAAAAAACACAACATGGACTTGAAATAAGGGTTAAAATGAGTGTTTCTCAAGAAAAGTTCAAATAGAGAACATTGTCCTTTTTTAAGACTCATATCATCACTAGCTGGGTTTCAGCTTATCTTCAATTGATGAATTCATGAGATTTTGAAAAATTATGGCAATTGGCTTGTTTCAACACTTTGCCACAAAAAACAAAACCAATGAAATCGCAGTTCAGGGCGCGTGACGTTATAAAAAACCAATTACCTTGTTTCAACACTTTGTCAAAGAAAACAAAACAACCAGTGGCATCGCAGTATGAAGAGCGGACATCATAAGAAATATTAACATTCAATAATTTTTTTGTCAACAAAATGCAGGAATTAATACAAATACAAAAATTGACGAAAGGACAGTTTTTTTTTATTGCTTGTTGGAATATGTCTGCTTATGCTATGCTGGATATGTAACCTTAAAGATAAGTTCAGTATCGCTAATAAATGCAGTATAACGAAACAGATATCTTTCATAAAACAGTTGTTTTTCCTTATATTCTAACTTATTATCAGAATATAAATTTGTTAATGTTATAATTCTCTTTAAAATATTGCCTAAAGTTAAGGACCTCCGTCATGACTAATGTGACCACATTTTTAAATTCTTAATTCAAAACATTTTATTTCCTTACAACTCTCACCCCCCACCGTCTAATTCATAATAAACAACAAATAATTGATAAATAATCGTCACCATTGTCCTTGTGGTAATAAAAGTATAAAAACTATTAAGTATTTTAAGGTCATATTAACATTTTAATCAGATTATTTAGCAAAAAATGTTGTCAAATCTAGATTTTTTGACGGAACATAACTGACAGTGAGACAAAAAGCGGGACGTCTGGTCACATTATTAATGACAGGCGAGGCGTGGAACTTAATGACATGCGTGGTAACTATTGTATTTTTCATTCGTTTTAGTAAAACGAATGAAAAACAATAACTTAAAAATTTGTTTTTGTAAATCGGATTTACAAAAACAAAATCTTCATGTATGAGGAAGATGCGCATTATGGACTTCATTTACTGAAAAAAGTTCACTTTGCAACAGATAGTATACGACAGTAGTCGCAACATGATGAAGCAATAAATGATAAGGAGATGCAATAGATGCATTATATAATTTACTTGGATAGAGGGGGCAAAGAATTATAGAGGGGAGGATCATGTTAAAATTTTTCTACGGGAAAGGTATCGGGTTTGAAATACACTGCTCAAACAGAAACACGCATGGTTAAAATCCTTTCATTCCCAATGATTCCATTTGGAATGATCAGCTTGCGATTTTTTCTAAATAAGTTAAATTCGGAACCTAAGTATCGTTAGATGGAAGAATCATGACGTGAAGAATTTAATTTTGGTTTTAATATTAAATGAAAATTTGAAAAACATGGTAAAATAAAATTCACTCTAAAACAGTTTAAGAAAATAAATTGACCCCAAATTTTTCATACTTGCATTTTTTAAATGTTTAAAAATATATTTCAACAAAGAAAGTTTTGAAAAAAATATTATTATTTATTCAAAAGTTATGATTCAAATTTTTTTCCCTTAAATTTTAGCTAAAAATTTGATTTTTCTCCTGTTTTTTACTATTTCATTCTGGATGCATAATGAATCTATTTCACAAATTTTAGATTTTTAAAATAAAAATTAAAAAGTTGGGAGTGAAGTAAAAAGCGCTCCCTTAATTGTTTTGAGCAGTGTATTTTAATTATTGACTAAGGAGGGTTTTTTTCACGTTCAAGATTTACCCACACAAGAGGTAACGCGATTATCAGCTTACTGGATTGAGTCTTGGTGGTGGTGTATTAATAGCGGCAAAGAAACATTTGAAAGCTAGGTTGGTGTCTCACATTGATTTTTCAGGTGAAGCGGTATGGGTGAAAATTTGTATTGATAATTATATATCTGTTTGTGTTTGTTGTATTTATATTCCTCCTTCTGCAAGTAATAGTATACTTCATGAATTCTATGATGTTGTAGATGAATACTTTTCTAATATTAATAACCTTGTTATTGTTGGCGATTTTAATCTTCCCTTTATTAATTGGTCCGATCATAAACCTGCTGGAAATACCTTACTTACGCACGAATTTATTTGTTTTCTTCAATTGCATGAGTTAATTCAATGCAATAATATTGTAAATTTTTTAAACAGAATTCTGGATCTAGTCCTGATCAAACTTACTTATTTTGATGCTTCAATCATTCAACCTCTTTCCCCAATAACTCCTGAGGATAGGTATCATCCTGCGTTGCAAATAAATTTCAATAAAATCTCTAGAATATCAAAATGTAAACATGAATCATTAGATCCTATGATACACACCTACAATTTTAAAAGGGCTAATTTTGACTTGCTATACACACTATTGACCCTTGTTGATTGGAATTTTTTAAACAACTATGATTCTATTAATATTGCATTGGAAAGTTTTTATTCTCTGTTGTTTGAAATATTGGATGAATGTATTCCAAAATCAAAGGCTGTTAAAAAGAAATATCCCACTTGGTTCACAGGGAAATCGTAAACAATATTAAACAAAAAAATATTTATCTTAAAAAGTATAGGAAACACAATAACTTAAATGACCTTGAATTATACAAACATATTAGGAAAAAAATTAAATCTGATATTGGTCGTGCCCGAAAAAGTCATATTGATTCTGTAGAAAAATCTTTAAAATCAAATCCTAAATCCTTCTGGTCATATTTTCGTAATAGTACTAATCAAAATCATGTTATGTTTTGTAACGGTGAAGAATTAACTAGTGATAATGAAGTTGCTGAGGGTTTTAAGAATTATTTCTCTAGCATTTATACTAAAAGTTCCTCCAAACAGTGTAATTATTATGATAATTCTAATTTTTGTTTAAACTCAATAGATGCGGTCAATATTGAACTTATTACTAACACTGAGGTAGAAATTAGCATTAAGGGTTTAAAGGGTTCTAGTTCTGCAGGTTTAGATTGCATTCCATCGTATATAATCAAAGCTAATATTGATAGTTTTATTTATCCTTTACTAATACTGTTCAATCTGTCTTTAAAAACTAAGGTCTTTCCAGATATCTGGAAGACGTCAAAAATTATACCTGTTTACAAAAAAGGTAAAAAGTCTGACATAAACAACTATAGACCCATTGCTATTATTTCAAGTTTCGCTAAAATCTTTGAATCTATTATTTGCAATAAAATTTCACTTCAAACTTCTCAAGTTATTTCCCCTGATCAGCACGGTTTCGTTAAAAAACGTTCTACTGCTAGTAATTTATTGTGTTTAAATAACGATATTTCAAATGCTTTAAAACTAAATGCACAACTTGATGTAATATATACTGATTTTGCAAAGGCTTTTGACACTGTTGATTTTGAAATTTTATTGATTAAATTATTTAATATTGGGTTTAGTAAAGAATTAATCATGTGGTTACGCACATATTTAACAGAAAGACCTCTGTATGTAAAATATAAAACTGCTTTTTCTGATTGTTTTGTCAGTACATCTGGGGTACCCCAAGGATCTGTTTTAGGACCTCTTCTTTTCATTTTGTTTGTTAATGATTTAGCTGATTTATTTGACTCATGTTTATTATTTGCTGATGATCTGAAAATCTACCGTTGTATTTCAACTATATCTGACTGTGAAATTTTACAAGGTGAACTTTGCAAGTTGCATTCGTGGTGTATAAAAAATAGCCTGTTTTTAAATATTGATAAGTGCTTTGTTGTTACATTCACAAGAAAACTAAATACTTTTGTTCACAATTATACTATTAACAATATACAACTCGCTCGCAAAAATAGTATTAGGGATCTTGGTGTTTCTTATGATTCTAGTTTTACTTTTAATTTGCATATACAGGAGATAACAAAAAAGGCGCATAAAAAACTTGGTTTGCTAAAAAGAACTACCAGTAATTTTTCTGACATATCTGTTCTTGTATGTCTTTTTGATACTTTAGTTCGACCAATATTAGAATACTGCTGTGTCATTTGGAATCCTTCTTGCAAGCAACTCATCTATACCATTGAAAGAATACAGAATAAATTCTTACGATATATTCATTTTAAATCTAATAGCTATGAGCAATATCCATCGAACTCCTCAATTAGATCAAACAACAAAATAAATTCATTAGAATCCAGAAGAATGGTATCATTATTTAAATTTTTTCATAGTTTATTTCATAACAAAATTGATTGTCCTTTTTTACTTAAAGAATTTTATTTATATATTCCTCCATACAATACTCGTAATAAAATTATATTTAAGCAACCTTTATTAACTAAAAATTATCTTAAAAACCAACCGATACTGCAATTTATAAATATTGCTAATAATCTACCAGTCAAAAGAGATATTTTTTTTGATGATTTTTCTAATTTTAAAATTGATATTTTCTCACTTTTTGTGTAATTTTTGTTTGTTTCGTTGTGCTGATGCTCTGTCTTTTTTTGGTATATTTATTTGTCTTTGTGTCTGTATTTTGTACTGTATATTTTGTTGTCCTGTTATATATTATGGATCTTTTGATTGCAATCTGATCTGGAGCTGATTGCAATTTTAACGATGGATCTTTTTAATTGATTTTACTGACCTTTTGTATTTTAATAGTTTTATTTTTTGTTTTTCTTTTAGTGTTCCATTTTAGTTTTTTATATTGTGCTTTGCCTTGCTTTTATCCTCTACCTGTAATTGGACTAGATCTGTATGGTAGTTGTAATTAAATAAATAAAGTAACAGACTTTTTATACTTGAGTACCTGTACCACCAGATAATTTTATAACGCCGAGATGTAAGGAATATATAATTTAATATAAGTATTATGACTAAGCGAATCCGTTATAAAAAAAAGTACCAAAAGCATAGAAAGTATGTTAAGTTTTATAGAAAGTACTTTGGTTTGTACAGCGAGACCTTGATTTTAACCTAATGCAAGCAAAATGATTCTACTAAATTTAATGAATTAGTTAAAAAAAAATTTAATATATTATTTGTTGAAGAGGAAATAGCTTCAACATTTGAAAGTGTGTTAAATTAAGTTAAAAAGATAAATCCTTTTCTTTTGTGAGCCCAAATGAAAAAATAGATGTAAAAATTGTTCAATGCAATTTTAAATACTAACATTAGTTTTTATGAAACACCAACAACGAATAAAAAACTAATTATTCATCAACAAATATTTAAATTTGTATAAAAAACTAATTATTCATCAAAAATATTTAAATTTGTATAAAAAACTAATTATTAATCAAAAATATTTAAATTTGTATAAAAAACTAATTATTCATCAAAAATTTATTTACAATTCGTATAAAAATTACAAACATATTTATGTATTCAGAAAATAACAGTACAACACTGTAACCGCTTTGGTTGCTATTTACCGTCCAGGCGGATGGTTAGCAACGGCCTACAAGTTTAACTTGCACGTTTATCAAAGTTATTACACAGTTCAATACAAAATCAATGAAGTTGATGTTAAAGAAACTTATGGAACTTGAAACACTTGCCGATTTCTTCATCACACGATTCCGTGTCGCTCGGCGGGTCTACATAGAGTTCCTTTAAGCTCTTGACGACGTGGGCAGGCAATGTCGACAATTGAGTGTCATTAATCGAAGTCATGCAGAGCGAAGTGAGTCTCTTGGGGGCAAATCTCACGAACGTAATGTTCTGCGTTGTCATTTCGATTCTTCGAATATCACTGTGCAGCTTCCAAATATCGCGCAGAATCTGGAAGTCTTCCACGAGAAGAAACTTTGGCCCGGTCTTGTAGAAGCAATATTTGTACTCCATACTTGTATGGGAACTCAATACTTGTATGGTACTGTACGGATACCTCCTCAGGAGATTTAACATTTCCAAATGTTGGCTGTTAAGACTGATC